>PISW01016984.1:0-11507 GCA_004023785.1 Mungos mungo
CACAATGGAAAATAATGCGACACTGAGAATAAACAATCCACAAATACATTATACTTAGAGAGTTAGCTCTCTAAGTACAATATTGAGTGAATTAAGTCAGGCACAAAAGAAAAAAATAGGTGGTAGGAACCACTTCTATGAAGAACAAAAGAAAACAAAAGTGGATATATGGTATTATATTACTTGTGAGGATGGGATAGTGTTGCAAAGGGGGGCAAGATTTGGTTGCCAGCTTTTGGATCATATTGTCTTTGAGAACATTTTTGTGCTATATATACTTATATGTTGTGCACTCTTTGTATGCATGTTATATTTTAGGAGAAATAGATCAAAATGCTAAAGTATCTGCTTTAAATCTCTTTAGAAAACAGGTAAGCATCATCTTATAGGACCCACCTATATACAAAAGCAGAAAATTAAAAATGATTAGTGTTTACACATTGTTGAGACTGTTCAATAATTTGCTCAATTACCATCTCTATGTATAGAAAAAATTAGAATAAACTAAACTGAATTTGGGTGTTAAATACTAAGGTATCTATCAGGATTTAAACAAATAGGCATTCAGGCAATTTTACTTAACATTATTCAAAAGATACCTGCATGCATGCAGTTCTAGCCTAATGCCTAGTCATCTCCATCAATAGTTTGCTACCTGTACTATTGCAAAACTTCCCCAAGGTTCTTCTCAGTGCATTTTTAACCTCCTTGTTTTTCAGGCTATAGATGAGGGGATTCACTAGGGGAGTGACCACCGCATATTGCATGGAGAAGATGAGCTCCAGAGGTGAGCCTGAGGTTGGTAGGAGATAACGGAGGAAAGTTGAGCCATAGAAGAAGCTCAGTGCCGTGAGGTGAGAGGAGCAGGTGGAGAAAGTCTTGCTTCTGCCTGAGGTGGAGCTGATGCTCAGGATGGTGGAGACAATGCACACATAGGAGAAGAAAATCAGGAAGAATGTACCACCGCTGTGCAGTAGTGTAAACCAGACCAGGACAGTGAGATTGGTAGAGACATCAGAGCAGGACAAAGGGAAGAGGGAGGGCAGCTCACAGCTATAGTGATGGATGGTTTTTGCTTCACAGAAATCTAAGTTCATTGTCAAGGGTATGTTAACAAGTGCATCTAGAAAGCCCAGGCTCCACGAGCTCCATACAAGCTGCATATACAGCTGGTTATTCATTACCTGGCCATAGAGGAGTGGGTGACAGATGGCAGCATAACGGTCATAGGCCATTGCTGAGAGTAAGCAGACTTCTGTTCCCCCAATGTCAAACACAAGGAAGGCTTGAGCCAGGCAGCCCTCTACTGAGGCGGCTTTGCTTGAGACAGGAGGTTCTCTAGCAGCTTGGGCACTATGGCAGTAGAGAAACAAAAATCCATGAAAGAGAGGTGACTCAGGAAGAAGTACATAGGTTTGTGGAGATGGGGATCTTCCCTGATGACAAACAGCATCAATAGATTTCCCACTATAGTCAAGAGGTAAACCCCCAGGAAAAGCACAAAGAGCAGAACCTGGATGTGGGAGTCAACTGACAGGCCAAGGAGGATGAACTCTGTGATGGTGCTGTGGTTCCGCAAAGCCATTTAGGGAGGATACTTCCTGGAAGTAAACACAGACACAAACGTCAATCCTCTATGGACCACACTCAATTACCAGAAGGGGGGGCTTGAATCCAACTAACTTATATTTTATACCTGCCCTCATCGATTCTTTGGATCCTCTCTTCCCATACTGATACTCTGTTTCATTTTTGAATGGGTCACTCTCAGTATGATATTATCCTGTAGTTGATATTCTATCTCAGAGATTGCTGAAGGAATTAACAAATTTTAAAAATGTTTGTGTATTTATTGTAAGAGAGAAAGATCAAGAGAGTGAGTGAGTGGGAGAGGGCCAGAGTGGGGGAGAGAGAGAATCCCAATCAGGCTCTGCGCTCAAACCTACGATCTGTGAGATCATAACCCAAGCCAAAATCAAGAGTCGTTTGCTCAACCAACTGAACCACCCAGGTGCCCTGGAATTCACAATTTTGTCCAGACTGAGACTGTGACTAATTTAGTCAATTCCTTTCATTGACACTTGTTAGCAATATTGCCTGTAATTTGCATATATTAGTGAACTGTCTGTAATGGATGTTGCAAAACTGTCATTTCTCTTGGCACTCACTTTCTTACTCCCATTTAAAACCTTGCTAGGTTGCCTAATTGCTCAGTGACATTATTATGTCTTCCTTTAGCTTTTTTACCATCACTTTCACATATATTGTCAATTTCATCTTTGGGGCAAGACTGAAACATGTAATCATGAATCTTAGTGCATGTGTGCTTGTGTGTGTGTGTGTAGGTGTGTGTGTGTGTGTGTGTGTGTGTGCATGTGTATGTGTCCTTCTTTGCCTTTGTATGTTTGAGGATGGAGTAGAATGAATAAGGACAGAGCTAGCTGGATCCTTTTTGCAGAAGAGAAAATTGAGTATCAGAGGTTATATTACTTTTCTAAATTGCCAGTTTGAACAGTCAGCACTTGGTTGCACTATGTAGGACTCCAGGACAAGAGGTATCTCATAGAGATATCATGCCATGTCTTCCAACCAATGCTTGGCAGTGAATGTCCTCCATCACCTGGTGTCTATGTACCTATAGAATTGTCCATATACTACCCATTAGAGAGCCCAATTCTGAAGGAAAACTAGTTTATTTTCTTTCCAATTACTTTCTGGACATCCTTTCTTTCTGCCTTTGCTCAAGCATCAGCTCTATTTGGAATGCTCAGTCCTTAGATCCAAATCTTATTGGTTTTTTGACATTCATCTTAATTTCAACTTTTTTCCCCAAGATCTTCATTGATGATTATCTTTCTGAATTCACCACAATATGTAATAATAGGGGAACTATTTTTATTGAGTATCATGTAAGTCCTAGGTACTTCTATTAAACTCCAGCTGCAAGTCGAGGTAAATCATTATGTAAAGGTTTTTCCCATAAGGAAACAAAAGTATTTGAGGATCATCCCAAATGATTAATACCATGATTCTAACTCTGAACTCTTTGATCATGAAGCCTGTATTTTTTCTTTCTTTTTTAAATGATTTTTTAACATTTATTTATTTTTGAGAGACAGTGTGAGACAGAGCATGAGTGAGGGGTGGGACAAAGAATCCAATGCAGACTCCAGGCTCCGAGCCCAAATGTGGGACTTGAACCCACAGACCAGGAGATCATGACCTGAGCCAAAGTTAGACACCTAACCAACTGAGCCAACAAGGTGATCCAAAGCCTGTATTTTTTTTTCTATACTGAGTCTCTAACTCTTTTCTGAAGAGTTTCATAAGAATTCTTATATTCCTCCATAGTATGATCTAACTCATCAGCTCATAAGTAATTCTGTTCCCCGTAGATGACCACTTGAATCCCTGTTTTGCTGTCATAGTTAATGTTAGTGCACATGTGTAGTGTATTAATGTTTACCATTTCATGATGCTGTCATTTCATGGAGATAGTGATTGTGTTCTACAGTGTTTGGCATCCAGAACCCTTGGCCCTTGAAGGGAAGTGCACAGAGTGGAACCCCAATGAGGATTTGTGGAATAAAGAAAGAAAGAATGAAATGAAGAGTATAGACTGTATAGGTAACATGTTATGGTTCTAGGCCCATAAGCTTGATAAAGATTCAACATTAAAAATGAGTGAAAAAGAAAGAAAAACAAATTCTGTGTGTGTGTGTGTGTGTGTGTGTGTGTGTGTGTGTGTGTGTAGGAGGAGTTGGAGTCAGATTGCTGTAGCTGTAGAGGGTCTGGGAGTAGACTTTACCTCTTCCATTCACAATCCATTTTTCCATTTGTTTATACTTCTATCATATTTCTATAAGCCCATTTATTCAGACAGCAGATATGCATAGGTGGACTGCTATACGCCAGGCTATGGTAGGCACTGAGAAGAAGACAACTTTGTATATACAACTGCTTACCTATTTTATAGGTACCCGTTTTGTTCTTTGATTTATTTCACTCTTGTCTAGCATTCAGGGATTTATTCTCTTCTTAGCTTTTCTTTTCGTGCCCAGTTTGAAACACAGTCTGGGGCTATATACTTAGGTTGTGCCTCTTGAAATCTTCTACCCAGCTTTGTAATGCCACACAAACTCTGGTCTGTCCCCTTGTACTCAAAATCTCTGTATTCTTCAGCTTTGTCCTGATACCACAGAGTCTGACCTTGATGTTGCCAAAAAGCTCTCAATGAGTTCAATCCTATAGAGTGGCCATCTTCCCAGTGTTTCTCCCTTCTGATTATTTCCCCACTATTAGTGTTGAATATTTACATACTTTCACAGACTATGGGACTTTCTTAAATTCACTTTACATCTCTTTTGGCTACTAGTTTTATATGCAGTATTGGTGGCTGACATAAACTTAAATTTAGCAGGAAATGAGAGCACATTATTGAAAAAAATAAATATCAAAGGCCCCTCTTATCTTTGCTTTTGTTAAGTCCTGTTTTAAAAAAAAAAAACATTTTTCCATTCTCTACATTAGTAAATTTAAAAAAATTAAAAAGTAAATTGAGGCCACTCTCTTCAAGAATATGAACATTTCTGTGTTTAGAATTTTCTGTATGAATTAAGCATATAATAACTTTAATTCTCTCACATTTACTGTCTACCTTGTGTGTACTTACTCGTCTGGAAGGATCACAGTGCTCCAATGCACAATGAAGTTAGTGAGTATAGCCTAGATACAGAGTGAGTGAAGAAGGTATGCCCCAGATCTTTAAAGAGAGAAGAGAGGTCAATGCAGAAGATAGTTTAGAAATCAGTTGGGTTTTCTAATTTGCATTAGAGAGTCATATATCAGCACTTTGTCAGACATGTCTGCAACTTTCAGTTCTGTCTGATCTGTTTTACAGATCAAATTGATGTTGATTTTCAGGATTTTAAAAAATGTCATCCTATTTTATCATTGGATATTTATTCCACTGGAATGACTGTGTTTAAACACTTACAGTTAGCCACAATATTAACCCCTTTAGATTTAATGAATCCAGGTAGTGAGGATGGTGATGATATTGAAAAGATAATGTTCATTCCAAGCACTTTATATATATTAACCTACTTCTTTTTTACAAAAGTCCCATGATGTGGTTGTTTTGTCTTCTACCTTTTTTTTTTTAAACAAATGAGAACGTGAGTCAGACAGCACTTAAGAACCATGCCTAAGGTCAAGTAGGCGCTTGGAGAAGCTGGAATTGAGCTCAGGCAGTTTGGTAGTATATCTTTATCACATCCTTTCCAAGAGGAAAGGTTGTTGGGAAACCTCCCTTGACAAAGAGAACAAACATAAGTTTCTTAACACTTTATCAACCCCAAAAGTATTTAGTTTAAAATGTTAATTTCACAAATGTTGAGATGGGTGGATTAATAAGAAAGGCAAGTGAGAGAGATTCAGTATTTCCTCTATTTACTGACCCAAAATGGGGAAATTTATATACACAGAGCAGTATAAATCCCATGGGAATCTGGAAGGCCCCTGAACTGGGAGAAGGGGTGAAAGAAGTAGGAGGAAAAGGAAAAAGGACATCAGCAAAAAATTTTTAGAAAATTTTCCTTGACTTTTGCCCCTCCTCCTGTGTGCTCCAGTACTTGCATCTGTCTGAACCATTTGGTAGATTGAAGGAGTTATTAACAGGAAAAACGTTAACTTTCTGTGGCATACATAAGGGGATTCTAGAAAAGGATAAAATATATACCATCTACTCTGATGATGTACCCTGCCCAATTCTCCTCTGACTGCTATCTCCTTACTCTGCTTTCCATTATTAGGGTCTAGGCTAATGCAGAGCTTGTATCCAGAATGCACGAAGTCCCCATTCCCATTGCCTAATGTTAGTCACCAAAGCCAGAGAGTTTTTCCCAAGTAGCTATTCAGAGTAGGTGAACACATAGACCTTAATGCATGGAGAACATGAGTCTGCCTAGATTTGGGGGCTCAGTCTCCAGCAAATAAAAAGTCTATAAGAAGACCCAGGGTAAAAAAAAAAAATACATCTCAGAGAGCCAGAAAGAGAAGGTATATGAAAAGAGGAAAAAAATTTATTAAGAGAAACAGAGAGAGAGAGAGAGAGAGAGAACGAGAAAGAGAGAGAGACTGACTGATTGACTTCGGAGCAGTCACTGAGAGGACATGAGTGAGCTCTGGGCTTTTTGTGCTTCAGAAGATTTCCTGCCACTCTGATCTTTTCCTCAAGGCATGTGGTCTCTATGTTCCTGAAGATCAATTGCAAAAACTTTCGATTGTTAATTTTTTTCTAGGCCATAAAATCAATTACCTGAGTGCTAGTTACTCTCACGTTCTGAAGCTTCAAGACATGCATCTTCTGAGCTCTAGCTTGGCCCTGCCTTTTTCTCCTACTGGCTATTGAAGACTCTCCAATCCTCCACAAAAGGTAAGGAAAACTTCTTTCTGATAGTCTGAAATCCAACCCCTGGAGCACCCCTTTCTTCAGTTTTCTCTCTGACTATAAGTACTGTTTTACTAGAAGAATACATGAAGTGAGTGATTCCCAGATATCACCCTTCAGAAGGGCAAGTATAGATTAGGATTAGGCAGTAATTGGCCAGCTCAGCCTGGCACCCCAGGAGACCAAGAAACCAACATCCTTTATTCTCTGGAGTCACAGCTTGAAGCCCAACTTTAGACTCACAAAACAAACAGAAATTTTTAAAAACTCAAGAGATTCTATTTTGAAACTGCTGTTGAAACTTTGACTTTGATGAAAAGTCTTGAGTGTTTAGTGAGTTTGAAAGGAGGTAAAGTGGTAAAGACTGAGAATAAACTGAAAGTTGCTGGAGGAGAGGTGCGTGGGGGATGGGTTGAATGGGTGATGGGCTTTAGGGCATCTGTTGGGATGAGCACTGCTTTTCTATGTAAGTGATGAATCACTGGATTCTATTCCTGAAACCAATGCAACACTGTATGTTACTAACTTGGATTTAAATAAAATTTTTAAAAAAGGAGGCAAGGTGGGTGACAACATCCTTTGTGTTCTTAGTCTCAGTATGTCACATTGGGAAAGCAAAGGGAAGCTGTGTATTGATCTTTAACCTCAGGTTATTTTCCTCTGCCCTCATGATTTGAATTCATCAATATCTCTCAGATGAATATTTTAGTGATCAGTTGTGTCAATAATTAGAAAAGTTTTTAGGGAAACAGTTGAATGTAGGTCATGAAAGCCAAAGAAGAGATGGTGAAGGACTGACCAATCAAAGGTGACAAATGCAGCAGTTTGATTCTAAATGTATAGAAATACAAAATACCTATTGGATTTTAGACTTATGGTCTATTGTTGTCTGCAAGGAACAGTGGGAACAATGCTAATACCTGGTGTGTTTTCAAAGTTTTGGAAGAGAATGAGACCAGAGGAAAAATAACGATCAGTGTTTTTTAATTACATACCAAATTTCAGGTATTGTCCTACACACTTTAGTCGTAAGTAATTCTCTACAACAACTCTATGCGCTGAACCTTTTATTTCCCTCATTTACCCCAGATGAGGGGACAGGGGTACAGTAGAATATCTGGTCTAAGTTTATAAAGTTATTAAGTGGTGGAATCAGGAGTAAAATTCCTCTCAAAATACTTCAAAAACTACTTTTTGCCACTATATTAAATAGCCTCAAATGGAGATATTGAGTTTAAGGTTTATGATCTTTGGCACAAAAACAGACACATGGACCAATAGAATTGAACAGAGAACCTAGAACTGGGCCCACAAATGTATGGCCAATTAATTTTTGACAAAGCAGGAAAGAGTACCCAATGGAAAAAAGACTGCCTCTTTAGCAGGTGGTGCTGGGAGAACTGGACAGCAACATGCAGAAGAATGAAACTAGACCACTTTCTTATACCATACACAAAAATTAACTCAAAATGGCTGAAGGACCTGAATGTGAGACAGGAAACCATCAAAACCCTCGAGGAGAAATTAGGAAACAACCTCCTTGACCTCAACCGCAGCAATGTCCTAATCAACACATCCACAAAGGCAAGGGACATGAAAACAAAAATGAACTATTGGGACCTCATCAAGATAAAAAGCTTCTGCACTACAATGGAAACAATCAGGAAAACTAATAGGCAACCGACAGAATGGGAAAAGATAGTTGAAATGACATATCAGATAAAGTGCTAGTATCCAAAATCTACAAGGAACTAACTAAACTTCATACCCGAAAAATGAATAATTCAGTGAAGAAATGGGCAGAAGATCTGAACAGACACTTCTCCAAAGAGGACATCCAGATGGCCAAAAGGCACATGAAACGATGCTCAGTGTCACTCATCATCAGGGAAATACAAATCAGAACCACACTGAGATACCACCTCACAAGGGTCAGAGTGGCTAAAATGAACAAATCAAGAGACTTTAGATGCTGGTGAAGGTGTGGAAAGACGGGCACCCTCCTGCTCTGTTGGTGGCAATGTAAACTGGTGCAGCCACTCTGGAAAACAGTGTGGAGGTTCCTCAAAAAACTATCAGTGGAACTCGCCTATGACCCAGAAATAGCACTGCTAGGGATTTACCCAACAGATACAGAAGTGCTGATGCATAGGGGCACATGTACTCCAATGTTCATATCAGCACTTTCTACAATAGCCAAATCATGGAAAGAACCTAAATGTCCATCACCTGACGAATGGATCAAGAAAATGTGGTATATATACACAATGGAGTATTACATGGCAATGAGAAAGAATGAAATCTGGCCATTTGTAGGAAAGTGGATGGACCTCAAGGGTGTCGTGTTAAGCAAAATGAGTCAGGCAGAGAAGGACAGATACCATATGTTTGCACTCATGGGTTTAACAGGAGAAACCTAATAGAGGACCAGGGGGAGGGGAAGAGGGAAAGACAGTTGGGGAGAGAGAGGGATGCAAAACCTGAGAGACTATTGAATACTGAAAACTAACCGAGGGTTGAAAGTGGAGGGGAGGGGGAAGAGAGGTGGTGATGATATTATTTTTTAATTTTTTTTAAAAAAAGGTTTGTGATCTATATATGCTTGTAGACAGAAAAGGAGCTGTAGATAAAAAACAAAAAGAGAGGAGATTCAGAAAGCAAAGTCGAGTGCTCTGTGAAAAGACTGGGCCCCTGCTCAGGGGACTGACATTGCGTTAGCAGGCAGGGCACAGTCCACATCAAGATCCCATTCCTGAATTCAGGTGATAATAAACAACTAAATGGGTGTTTCTTTTTTTTTTCTTTTCTTTTTTTTCTTTCTTTTATTTTTTTGGTATCTAGATAATCTGGATTTGATATATCTTGGATTTATATAAGTAATAACTAAGAAGAATGGAGTGATTTTCAAAAATATTTGAAAGTAATACTAATGTAAAGTTGCAAGCATAGCTTATTTTTGATAATATAATCATACAATAAAGAATATGAAAGGAAGTTTATAAACTTATAAGGGAAGTTCATAAACAAAATTTAGGGGGACCTGGGTGGCTCGGTCAGTTGAGTGTCTAACTTTGCCTCAGGTAATGATCTCACAGTTTACTACTTCTCTATTGCTTTCTATTATTGTCATAAGTTACCAAACACATAGCAAATTAAAATAATACCCATTTACTACCTTCCAGAATTCTAGGCCAGAAATTTGGGCACACTCCACTGGGTTCTCTGTTTAGGGTCTCACATGACAGAAATCAAGCTGCTGGGTGGATCGGGCTCTTATCCACAGGCTCTGGACAAGAATCTGCTTCTAAGCTCATTCTGGTTGTTGGCAGAATTTAGTTCCTTGAAACTGTAGGTCTGAGGTGCCCATTTCCTTGCTGGCTGACACTGGGGGGCATTTCCTCCTTATCAAGGCCCCTTCACTCCTCACAGGGCCCTCTCCATTTTCAAAATAGCATATCACCTACTTCTCACGCCCCCAAATCTCTCATTTCCCCTTCTGCTTCCTTCCATCTGGAGAAAACTCTGCTTCTATAAGGCTCCTGTGATTAGATTAGGCTCACCTGTAGAATCTCCTATTTTGAGGTCAATAGATGTGGGACTTGAATTACATCTACAAAATCTCTTCACAGCAGTCTCTAGATTTGCATTTGAAGAACAGAAACCTGGGAACCATGGAGGGCCATCTTTAGAATTCTGCCTTTCACATCAAGTAAACATATAAGCATAATACTCCTACCACAAGACTGGTCCAGAAAAGGGATTAAAGCTAGGATGAAGTGGACAGGGAGATGGGGGGCGAGGGTGAAGGGAGAAAAGTGGGCAGATCAAATAGTGCTTCCTAGAGTTGGGGAAGGAGTCAGCCTGGAGAGAGATCCTTGAGACGCTGTCAGATGTAGAACATCTCTTTGCCCCACAATATATATGGATATAGGGAATTCACCGCATCGATGCCTGGGACTGATAATGACGAAAGACTTCGGCCCAGGATTTTAAAATGAAACTAGGGGCACCTGAGTGGCTCTGGCAGTTAAGCATATGATTCTTGGTTTCAGCTCAGGTCATGATCTCATGGTTCCTCGGATAAAATCCTGGGTCAGACTCTGTGTTGTCAGCCTGAGTGTTTCTCTCTCTCTCTCTCTCTCTCTCTCTCTCTCTCTCTCTCTCTCTCTCTCTCTCTCCTCAGTCCACTACACCCCTCTCTCATGCTCGCTCACCCTCTCTCTCTCTCTCTGAATGAATGAATGAAACAAACTAAAATATAGATATAAGTTCCTACACAAGGTTTATGATGACCTCTTTCCATTGGGGAGGACCGAAAGCCCTGTCAGTGGTCCTTCTCTCTCTGCACATCTCCCACTTCTTAAGGTCCTGGTGCCCTCAGGCTGCCCCTGCAGAACTCCAAAGGCTTTCTACCTAAAGGATATTTGTCACAGCCATTTTAGCCGATTATCAATTCCTCTCATAAAACACTTTCTTTCACTCTATAATTATCAAACTAGATTTTCAGATAAGGTAAACATGTTTCAGCCCATTTCAACATTTTGTCTCATTTCCAATATGTTCTCCTGTAGTGTTTTTTGCTTGAGTACTAGAAATAGTCTGTCTTAACTAAATTAGTGCCCAAAACAACAATATTTTACAAAAACCTCAGCGGAGAGGTAACCTAGAACCACTAAAGGACCTGTAGGTATTCATGACTACCTCTTGTCTCGCAGTGCACAAAAGCATAGTAAAATAAACAAACAAAAACTAAAAGCATAGTAAGAGGTAATGTGTTAACACACACATGGAAGAGCTCACTACCTCACGCATACAGTGCAAAGAAAATGGTTTTTTTTTTAATGTTTATTTATTTTTGAGAGAGAGAGAGAGAGAGAGCGTGAGCTGGGGAGGGGCAGGGAAAGAGGAAGACACAGAATCTGAAGTAGGCTCCTAGTTGTCAGCACACAGCCCGATGTGGGGCTCATATCCACATATCCTGTGATCATGACCTGAGGTGAAGTCAAATGCTTAACTGACTGAGCCACCCAGGTGCCCCAGGAAAATGTTTTATAAC
>PISW01016985.1:0-11496 GCA_004023785.1 Mungos mungo
CAAGTATCAGTGGCATGCCTCATGGGAACTGGCAGATAAATCCAATTCTGAACATGTGTTAAAGAATCTGTAAGAGAAGCATCTTTCTCTAAATCTTTCCCCTATACTATGGCTTCTATACTTGCACATTTCTCTTCTGGGTCCACAGGATTTTATTGGTACAAAGGTATTAGAGCACATGACAGGCATACCATCTGCTTTTAGATGGCTCTTTGGAGACATTTATTACCAGACAGGTGCAAAAATCTCTGAACAGAGGTCAGCAAAGCCCAGGAGTGCTACAGACAGGAACTGATACTTCCACCAGGATGCAGACACCCAGGCTGGGATGTGACAAGTCTCCTTCATCCTTTTCACTGATATTCTGTCATGTTTAGAAAACCAAGATAGAGGGCGTTAGGACGGGGTACAGACCCCAAAGCACTAGGAAACCTGGAAGACAGAGGAGCATAAATTCTTAGGGTCTGCTTTGGGCCATGTTTCTCAACTCAGCATACTTAGAGGCTGCACACTTCCCTGACAGAGACACAAAGCCCTTACCTCAGGTAGTGAGAAGCCCAGCTGCCCAACCTGTGGGTTGTTTAAGGGTCGAGTGTTTTCCTGCAGAAATGGGAAAGGGTGAGGCTCTTCCAGCAGTGTCCAACTGGTTTAAGTTTGGCTAATTTGGGGTAAGAGTCTGAAAAGTCTGACCAACATAGGTGTCAGGGCCCCTCTAGTCCTTCTGTTTCTCTGCAGGTCTTCTCCGGAGATGCAGTGGAGACACAGGGCTAGTTCAGTCCCTGGGTAGTTTCTGTGGAGCTTTGGCTTCAGTGATGGATGTCCTGCTCTCACACCCACAGAGAATTAGAAGAAAGTGTTTCTCTCACTCAGTTCTCCAGGCCAAGAACCCTTCCAGCTCTGGAGAAATTGTCAGACAGGGTTCTTGGGTCCAGATGCTCAGACTGCCATTTACTCTTGCTGGGGTCTGGCAGCAAAGATGAGAGCAGCAGGAATCTGGAGGCAGCAGATATTGGAAGAGCTGCCCAAGGGAGACCCTGCTGTGCTTGGCCTCACTGTCTCTGGGGAGGCTGTTCTGGCTCCTTTCCCATGACCCCACCCCCTCTACTTTACTCCAGTCCTACCTTCACAAGGACTGATCTTCTCAGCTGACATGGCCTTTCCTGGAAATGCTGGTCCAGGAAACGAATGTTAATGAGTCCTCTAGGACAGTTTCCTGGCCTGGTTCCCTGCTCTTCACTGTCACTAAGTGAGCTCATATGGGCCAGGTTTCTATCCTCCCCTAATGTGGCACTGATGGCCCATTTCTGAATTTCTGAATGACAAACCAAGAAGCAAGGATCCTTTCCTGGTCACTGTTCTGCCCGAGATTTTAAGGTGGGTGTTTTGTCAGCTCTAGGATACTCCTTCCACCTCTTTCTCCACCTCCTTTATTATCCTTTTAATTGGAACTTTTTCCAGTCCTTAGGACTATTCCCTGTGAGCCTATAGTTATGAAATCTTCCCTTCATTTACCTTTATCTTTCCAATTTGGCTTTGCGTGGAAATGTATGTCTTGGTTTTACTGCTGTCTACCACCAAGAATACCTGATAAAAAATTGAACCAGGTTGTAAGCATTGAGCACGAAAAATACAAAGAGGAGCCCACAGTACTAAAAATGCAAGGTCAATGTTAATTAAAATCATTAATTGCTCCCAGAGATAAGGTATTTTATTGTCAGTCGAGGTTCGAGAGAAATACTGTCAAAAATAGCGAGGTAATAAAACTACACAGTTAGATATCTCTGTATAGATAAGTCATCATTAAAGAGAGGACATATTAAAACAAAAAATAAAAAGGTAATTGCCAAAGGCCCTCCCCAAGAAAAATGTAATTTCACCCAGTAGAAAAGTGATGTCTGGGGGATAATATAATACAGGGTTCCTTGGTAAACAGAAAAAATTGATTCAGTTAATGACTCGGCAAACTTTAAGTTTTGTTTTTAATTTTTTAATTAATTAATTAATTAGTTTAGTTAGTTAGTTACATCCAAGTTAGTCAGCATATAGTACAATAATGATTTCAGGACTAGATTCCAGTAATTCATCCCCTATGTGTAATACCCAGAGCTCATCCAACAAGTGTCTTCCTTAATGCCTCTTAACCATTTAGCCCATCCCCCCACCCAGAATCCCTGCAGCTACCTGCAGTTTGTTCTCTGAATTTGAGAGTCTCATATTTTGTTCCCCTCCTTATTTTCATATGATTTTTGCTTCCCTTTCTTTATGTTCATCTGTTTTGTATTTTGAGTTCTTCATATTAGTGTAGTCATGTGATAATTGCTTTTATCTAATTTTGCTTAGCACAATACCCTTGAGTTCCACCCATGGAGTTGCAAATGGCAAGATTCCATTCTTTTTGGTTGATGAATATGTATATATATATATATATATATATATATATATATATATATATATATATATAAAACACATCTTCTTTATCCATTCATCTATTGATGGACATTTGGGGTCTTTCCACACTTTGGCTATTGTCAATAGTGCTGCTATAAACATTAGGATGCAGGTGTATTCATTTCTCACCTTTTTGGTTAGATTTATTCCTTGATATTTTCTGATTTTTGGTGCAGTTGTAAATGGGATCAACTCCTTGATTTCTCTTTCTGTTGCTTCATTATTGGTGTATAGGAATGTAACTGATATCTATGCACTGATTTTATATCCTGCAACTTTGCTGAATTCATGGATCAGTTCTAGTAGGGTTTTTTTTGGTGGAATCTTTTGGGTTTTCCATATAGAGTATAATGTTACCTGTGAAGAGTGAAAATTTGACTTCATCCTTGCCAATTTGGATGCCTTTTATTCCTTTGTGTTGTTTGACTGCTGAGACTAGGACTTCCAATACTATGTTTCATAACAGTGGAGAGAGTGGATATCCCTGTTATGTTCCTGACATTGGGGAGTGAACTCTCAGTTTTCCCATTGAGGATGATATTAGCAGTGGGTCTTTCATATATGGTTTCAAGATCTTGAGCTATGATCTTTCTATTCCTACTTTTGTGAGGGCTTTTATGCAGAAAGGATATTGTGTTTTGTCAAATGCTTTCTCTGCATCTATTGAGAGCATCATGTGGCTCATGTCCTTTCTTTTACTGAAGTGACGTATCCCATTGTTTTGTAGATAATGAATCAGCTCTGCATTCCAGGTATAATTCCCACTTGGTCTTGGTGAATAATTCTTTTAATGTATTGTTGAATCCACATGGCTAGTAACTTGTTGAGGATTTTTGCTGTCATGTTCATCAGGGAAATTGGTCTGTAGTTCTCCTTTTTAGTGAGGTCTTTGTCTGGTTTTGGAATTGAGGTAATTCTGGCTTCATAAAATGAGTGTGGAAGTTTTCCTCCCATTTCTAACTCATGTTTATTGGGAGATTTTTGGTTACTAAATTGATTTCTTTACCAGATATGGGTGAATTGGCAAAATTTTAATTTAAAATATATATATTTCCTTTTTAAAACACTGATGAATTAAATTGAGGAGTTCTGAAAGAAATGGAAGAACATTACATGCTCATGGATTGGAAGGACAAATATTGTTAAAATGTCTATACAACCCAAAGCAATCTAGACATTTAGTTCCATCCCTATGAAAATACCAACAGCATTTTTCACAGAACTAGAACATATAGTCCTAAAATTTGTATGAAACTGCAAAAGACACTGAATAGCTGAAGCAATCTTGAAAAAGTAAAGCAAAGCCGGAGGCATCACAATTCCGGACTTCAAGTTATATTACTAGCTGTAGTGATCAAAACAGTATAGTACTGGCACAAAAATAGATACATAGATCAATAGAACAGAATAGAAACCCAAGGAATAGGCCCAAAAGTATATGGTTAAGTAATCTTTGATGAAGTAGGAAAGAATATCCAATGGAAAAAAAGAAAATCTCTTCAACAAATGATGTTGGAGAAACTGGAGAGCAAAATGCAAAGAAACAAACAAAGAAACCTGGATCAATTTCTTACACCATCCACAAAAAATAAATTCAAGTGGATTAAAGACCTAAATTGAGAACTGAAGTCATAAAAATCCTAGAGGAGAACACAAGCAGTAACCTCTTTGACACTGGCTGTGGCAACCTCTTACTAGATATATCTCCTGAGGCAAGAGAAACAACAGCAAAAATAAACTATTGAGACTTCATCAAAGTAGAAAGGGTCTGTATGGTAAAGGGAACAGAAAACTAAAAGGCAACTTATATAATGGGAGATATTTGCAGCCACATATCTGATAAAGGGTTAGTATCCAATATATTAAAATAGTAAAACTTAAACTCTTAACAAAAATAATGAGACCAACGTGGGATTTTTCTATGGGCACTTAACTAAAGCTACAGAAGCAGAATATTAGAAGCCTCACTCATTGACATAAAATTATCATTTCTTATTTTAGAACATATTTATTGAGGTGAAATTTGCATACAGTTCACCTTTCTTAGTACAAAGCTCTGCAAGTTTTGACAAATTTGTACAGTTGTATAACCACTACTGAAATCAAGATATCAAATTTCATCAACCCCCAAATTATCATCAAGTGAGTGCTTACCAAAGCCCTACCAACTGTCTGATCTGTTGACTATCACTATCGTTTGGTCTTTTCCAGAAACTCATGTAATTGGTATCATACATTTTGAGTCTAACTTCTTCCACTCAGAGTAATATGTTTCAGATTCATGCATATTCCTATATTAGCAGTTCATTCTTATCATTCCCATTTATTTGAATTGTATCCAATTGTATGGGTGTATCATAGTTTGTTTATCCATTCACCAGTTGAAGGATGTTTGTGACGTTTCCACTTTTGTTAATTATGAAAAAAATTACATAAAGATTCATGGAAAGATTTTTGAATCAGTATAAATTGTCTGTTCACTGGAGTAAATAACCTCAGAGTAAAGTTGCTCAGTTGTACACTGTGTATTTATAAGAAACTGACAAACTATTGTCCACAGTGACTGAACCATTTTGCGTTCTCAATTTTATTCTAATTTTGCATTTTGTTAAGCTGTAAAATGCATGCTCATTAAATGTTGATCCAGGATAAAGGAAATATTGCCTGCAGCCTTAAATTGCATGTCCTCCCAATAAGCATTAAAGAAACAAAAGGGAGTCTGGAGAAGTAAGCAGGATTATTTATGCAAGTAAAGAAGGAGGTGTGACTCAAGATAGAAAGACATCAGGGGAAACACACATACAGACTCACACACAGCTAGAGAATAAAAACATTCATTACAGTTAAATACTTTTTAGTTAGCAATCTTGGAAGAATCTCCATTGGAATATAGTTTATATTCTCAAAGTCCTTTCAGGCTCCTTATCTTCATGGGTAATGATACTAATTTACTATTTTATAAAATTATAAACTTTTTTGTTTTTTTGTCAGCTGAGTCATATCAGCTTTGTTGATAAGCACAACTGCAGTGTGTGGGTGGGGGAGTGGGCAAGAACTATGTGGGGAGCCTGATGACCGTCGCAAGAGTCATAAAGGGTAGAAAAGGACATAGAAACTAAAGATATAAGCATGTCTTTCAAGATAATTTTCTCTAAGAAATGGAGTATATCTGGAGGGGAAAGATGGGTCAAAGTAACGTGCTTTAAGATGGGACACACTAGTGCATGTTGGTAACCTATGCCAAAAGTTCAAGGGCATGGTACTGGAATATTGCTTTCTATTTTTAAAAAATATTTATTTATTTATTTATTTTGAGAGAGAGACGGGGGGAGAGAGAGAGACAGAGAGAGAATGGAGGGCAGGAGGGGCAGAGAGAGAGAGAGGGAGAGAGAGAATCCCACTGGCAGTGTGGAGCCTGACAGGGCTTGATGCCAGGCCCAGGAGATCATGACCTGAGCTCAAATTAAGAGTCAGACAGATGCTCAACCAACTGAGCTATCAAGCAGCCTGTTGCTCTTGGTCATCACAATGGATTCCCGGCTCCACGTGCCCATGTACTTCCTGCTTGGGCAGCTCTCACTCATGGACCTCCTCTTCACATCTGTTGTCACTCCCAAGGCCCTCGTGGATTTCCTGCTCAGTGAAAACACCATCTCCTTTGCAGGCTGTGCCCTTCAGATGTTTCTGGCATTGATGCAGGGTGGTGCAGAGGATCTGCTCCTGGCCTTCATGGCCTATGATAGATATGTGGCCATTTGTCATCCTCTGAACTACATGGTCTGCATGCGGCCAAGGGTCTACTGGCTCATGGTGGCCACAGCCTGGATCCTGGCATACATGAATGCTCTAGGACATACCTTCTATACCATGCATTATCCCTTCTGCAAAGTCCGGAAGATCAGACACCTGCTCTGTGAGATCCCACCTTTGCTGAAGTTGGCCTGTGCAGATACCTCTAGATATGAACTGTTTGTATATGTAATGGATGTGACCTTCTTGATCCTCCCTCTTGTTGCAATAATTGCTTCCTGTGCACTAATCCTGTTTACTGTGCTTCACATGCCCTCAAATGAGGGGAGGCAGAAAGCCCTAGTCACCTGCTCTTCCCATCTGACTGTGGTTGGGATGTTCTATGGAGCTGCCACATTCATGTATGTCCTGCCTAGTTCCCTTCACAGCCCCAAGCAAGACAACATCATCTCTGTTTTCTACATGGTTGTCACTCCAGCCCTGAACCCTCTTATCTACAACTTGAGGAATAAAGAGGTCATGGGGACCCTGAAAAGAGTCTTGGGAAAATACATGCAGTGGACACACTCCACCATCTAGGGAGAGCTTATGGCTGCCCTCTTCAAAGTCAGAAGGAATCTGATACTCATGGTGAAAACACTGTAACTCATAGTGTATCTTTTAATAGAAAAATGAAGAAATGTGACCTGAATTGTCAAATGATTTTGTGTGCGTGCATTTTTACTATTTTGCTTTATTTTATTTTTGAAGTACAGTTGACATACAATGTTACATTAGTCAGGTGCACAAAATAGTTATTTGATAAGTGTGTACTTTATGCCTGTTCACCACAAATGTAGCTACCATCTGTTACCATCAACACCCTTACCATAGCATAGAATCTATTCCCTTTCATCCCCACTGTCCCTTCTCTCCTTGTGACTTGCTCGTTCCCAACTGGAAGCTTGTATCTCCCACTCCTTTTCACTCATTTTCACCGTCCTTCCATCACCTTCTCTTCTAGCAACCACCAGTTTATTCTCTGTGTTCATGGTCTATTTCAGTTGTTTCTTTATTTTTCTTTTTTTTATTCCACATATAAGTGAAATCATATGGTATTTGTTTTTCTCTGACTTATTTTACTTAGTATAGTACCCTTAAGGTTAATGCATATTATCACAAATAGCAAAATTTTATTCTTTTTTTATGGCTGATTAATATTCTATTGTATGTGCTTGGGTGCGTGTGTGTGTGTGTGTGTGTGTGTGTATCGCATCTTCTTTATCCACTTGTCTATCAACAGACATGTGGGTTGCTTTCATATCTTAACTATTATAAATAATGCTGCAATAAACACAGGGATATTTATATCTTTCTGGATTAGTGTTTTCATTTTCTTTGGGTAAGTAGCCAGGAGTAGAACTACTGGATCATATGATATTTCTATTTTTATTTTTTGAGGAATCTCCATATTGTTTCTACAGTGGCTACACCAGTTTATATTCCCATCAACCCTGCCCAAAATTTCTTTTATCCACATCCTTGCCAATACTTACTTTTTGTCTCTTTTATTCTAGCATTCTGATGGATTTAGGGTGATATCTCATTATCAAATGCTCTTTTAGGTCTTTCTTCCATCAAGCAATTTATAAGAAGTGATCCGTATTCTACGTAAAATTTGCTTTCTATTTTCCAATGTAGCTACTAAGTTAAATGAGGCAAGGGACTTTACCAATTTTGTACATGACCTCTGACTTGGAAATCCATATTGGACCAACATATGGACCAAAGAAAAGAGTTTCAAGTGGGAAACCTCAGTAAGGCCCATAACAAGGGAGCAGACCTTGAGGTCTGCACGAAGTTTAGACCACGTGAACTTGTTAAAAGATAATGTAGGCAGCCTAATTAATGCCCAAACTGGTAGTAGTTTGTATATATTTGTATCATGTTCTCATTTCCTTTTCCCAAACAACCGTTACTGAAACTGCCCCCGCTGGCCCTTCCAACAGGTGCTTTTTTTCGACTTTGTTTTTGATGTGGAAATTTTTTATACTGCCTAAAATCCAAAGATTGCTGAAATGAATAAAATAGAAAAGGCATCTCATTATCAAGGTCCATTGGAAACAATGCTTACTCCTTGGCAGTAAACAGACAGAACAGACAAACAAACAAACAAAAAACTGGTTTCAGTCTTCAAATGTAGCTAAATTCCAAAGGGTTCATAGGCTTACTATATGTGAATGTGTGAGTCTGCGGATGTGGATTTGTGCTGGAAAGGAGAGGACAACATATCAGTTATTTCTAGTGGCTTTAGTATGTTGTACTACTACCATTTGATTGTAAGTCTGGAAACATTTAAACAAAACCTACAAGTTGTTTTGAATTTTTTTACATTTATTTATTTTTGAGAGAGTGTGAGCAGATGAAGGGCAGAGAGAGAAGGAGACACAGAATCCTAAGCAGCCTCCAGGCTCTGAGCAAACATTTGGCACAGAGCCTGATGCAGGACTTGAACTTACAAACTGTGAGATCATGATCTGAGCTGAAGTCAGATGCTTAACCAACTGAGCCATCCAGGCAGCCCTGTTTTGAGGCTTCAAAATAACATGGTTCATCCAAGTGGCAGTATTTTAGGGAATATTGCTCTTATTGGAAATTTGCTAATGCTTTCTCTTTAAAAAAAATAATGAATAAAAAGTACAAAAATAATAAAACAGATCCATCTCATCAGTAATATTAAGGAGTATTTGAAAAAATTAATAAAGTTAGGAATACTAAAAATAGGCAAAAACCAACTAAAATCTTATCCGGATATAACCTCCACACATTTAGATACATTTTCTTTCATTTTTAATGCAGGAATGCATTTCACTGAGTTGATATGTGCGCATAGATATTTTTCATTTACTAATGCACAGTGAATTTCCCCCCTACACTATATGGCAGCTGTATCAAGAAGTGACAAAGAGGCTGGAGTCAGTATCAGAGTACCCAGGTCTGAATTCCGTATTCCACCACCCATGTAACACTGAGCATGTTTCTTAACCTCTCTGTACCTCTAAACTGTGTATTGGCAATAATAGTAAGGCCTACTTCATAGTCACTGTGAGGATTAAAGAAGTTAGTAAACATAAATGTAAGACATTTAAAATAACACCTGGCATACAATGAGTATTAAATAAATCTTAACTCTTAGGTGAAGAAATAGTCTTGAAAATGTTTTTATGCGATGACATAATATTACATCATATGGGTGCTTTGTAATAGAATTGGCGATTTCATCATTGATATACATCTAGTGTGTGTGTGTGTGTTGTCCTCTGATGATTGATATTTTTTCCTTTAGAATACATTTTTGTGAGTGGATTTACTAAAACCAAAGTCAAAAATCTATTTAATAATCTTGAGTAGATAGATGAATTAATTATTTACATATTAAATGCTCTGCATTTTTACCAGCAACATATATGTATACTTATCCCATTTTCATATTGAGTTAGATATATGAAGAGTTTTTACTAATTTATTAGGTTAACATTTAAATATATTACTTTAATTTACATTATTCATAAATTTATATTTTTCTCTTTTAGTTGTTTAAATTCTTTACAGATCAGGGACACTGATACTTTGTTACATTTGCATTAGTAACTTTTTAATCAATTTGTTATTTTTAAAATATCTCCATGGTAAGGATTTGTAGACACCGGAAGTACTGAAAATATTTGTGTAGTGAAATCTATCCATCTTTTTTTTTCTGTTTTCTTTCAGTGATTTTACTCCTAGTATGTATTTTATACTTTCCCTTTAGGAAACAATTTATATATTTTATTTTTTCTTCATAATTTACAATTCGTATTTAACTTTTAGGATAAATTTCTAATTTATCTTGACATGGCGAGGTTTTAACTTTTTTCAAAGTTGCCATTTTCTTTTTTTTTTTTACGTTTTTTTTGAGGGGGGAGGGGCAGAGAGAGCAGAAGACACAGAATCTGAAGCAGGCTGAAGGCTTCAAGCTGTCAGCCCAGAGCCCAATGCGGGGCTTGAACTCATGGACTGTGAGATCATGACCTGAGCCAGTCGAATGCTCACCCGACAGAGCCACCCAGGTACCCCCAAAGTTGCCATTTTCCTTACAATAATTCTTTCCCAATAATTTCTTCTGTTCTTTAAATCATGTATTATGTCTCATACATGTAGTATTAAAGTATATTTCTTGGTTATCTGTTCAGTTCTAGCTTCTTTCTATCCTTACTCTTTATGAGAATATTGGATTCTGTCATCTGCACCTTAAAAGCCCTCTGGTAATTTGATCATGAATGTATTTAGCTGGTAAAGTAATTTATAATTTAGGATTTTTTGCAATACTCAGCTATGCCTTCCAGAAGGTAGTATACTACTATATCTTCTGAACCTAGTCTTCTTTCCTTTCTGAATATGACTATTTCACACCTCAGTCTCAGCTGATGATCTTACCCCACAAGTACCTCACGTAGAACAGAACATGAAGTATGGGGTAAGAAAGGGAAGGGAGATAAGAAAGGGCAGCCCCTTATCTTTTCTTCATCAAACCTCCTGCTCATGTGTATGTACCTGTATGATCATGTTTGGTTCCCTCTTTACAACTATCTATTAAAGGCAGACCCCTTCACCAGTACTCTGAATCCCCAGTCTCACTCACCTACCAAAGATTTTGTTCCTGTAGAATCTCTTTAATCTCAAACCATTTTCTTTTTCTCTGCTGGATCATCACCACAGGGATACAAATATGTTCTGATTAACCCATCATAAAGAACCCTTTTGAATCACCAAAAAAATATGCTTGTGTGTGTGTGTGTGTGTGTGTGTGTGTGTGTGTGTGTGTGTTTGTATACCACATCTTCCTCATACATTCATCTATTGATGGACCTTTGGGCTCTTTCTGATTTGGCTATTATTGATAGGGCTGCTATAAACATTTGGGGTGCATGGGCCGCTTTGGATCAGCATTTTTGTATCCTTTGGATAAGTATCCAGTAGTGCAATTGCTGGGTCATAGGGTAGTTCTATTTTTAATTTTTGGGTCACCTCCATACTGTTTTCCAATATGGCTGCACCAGTTTGCATTCCCACCAATGGTGTAAGAGGGTTCCCCTTTCTCTGCATCCTCACCAACATCTGTTGTTTCCTAAGTTGTTAATTTTGGCAATTCTGACAGGTGTGGGATGGTGTCTCATCATGGTTTTGATTTGTATTTCCCTGATGATGAGTGATGTTGAGCATCTTTTCGTGGGCCTGTTAGCCATCTGTATGTCTTCTTTGGGGGCACCTGGGTGGCTC
>PISW01016986.1:0-11402 GCA_004023785.1 Mungos mungo
AGAAACCAGGAAACAACCTCCTTGACCTCAAAAACAATAATTTCTTACTTGACACATTCCCAAAGGCATGGGAATCAAGAGCAAAACTGAACTATCAGAACCTCATCAAGATGAAAAGCTTCTGCACTGCAAAGGAAACATCAAGAAAACTAATAGGCACCCCACAGAATGGGAAAAGATAGTCGCAAATGACATAACAGATTAAGGGCTAGTATCCAAAATCTACAAGGAACTCAGCCAAATTCCACACCCAAGAAACAAATAATCCAGTGAAGAATGGGGCAGAACACATGAATAGACACTTCCTCCAAAGAGGACATCCAGATGGCCAAAAGACACATGAAACAATGCTCAGCATCCCTCATCATCAGGGAAACACAAATCAAAACCACACTGAGATACCAAGACATGCCAGTCAGAGAGGCTAAAATGAATAAATGAGGAGATTATAGATGCTGGCAAGGGTGTGGAGATGGACACCCTCCTCACTGTTGGTGGGAATGAAAACTGGTGCAGCCACTCTGGAAAACAGTGTAGAGGTCCCTCAAAAAAATTAATGCTAGAACTCCCGTATGACCCAGCAATAGCACAGCCAGAGATTTACCCAAGGGATACAGGAGTGCTGATGCATAGGGGTACATGTACCCCAATGTTCACAGCGGCACATTCAACAATAGTCAAATCATGGAAAGAGGCTATGTGTCCATCAACTGATGAATGGACTAAGAAGATGTAATTTATATACCCAAAGGAATACTACATGGCAATGAGAAAGGATGAAATCTGGGCATTCGTGCAACATGGATGGAACTCAAGGGAGTCATGCTAAGTGAAATAAATCAGGGGAAGAAGGAGAGATACCATATGTTTCCACTCATAAATGGAGCAGTAGAAACTTAACGGAAGACCATGTTGGAGGAGAAGGGGGAAAAATAGTTGGGGAGAGGGAGGGACGCAAACCATGACTGATTCTTGAATACTGAGAACAAACTGAGGGCTAACGGGGGAGTGGGAGTGGGGAAGGGGGGTGATGGGCATGGAGGAGGGCACACTTGTGGGGACGAGCACTGGGTGTTTATATGGAAACCAACTTGACAACAAACTATAAAAGAAAGAAAGAAATTGGTTTCTGAATTCTAGTAGTTAACTTCTTTTAAATACATAGGATTAAACTTTCATTATACATATCACTGCCCTTATAAAGTCCTAATCCTTATGCCTATTATCTCCAATGGAATTCTTCACTAACCAAGAAATCAACAACTCATTGACTCTTCTCCACAATCCTATAACAAAAAGTGGCATCTGGTTTGTCCTTCAGAAACTTCTCATCTAAAGTTTCTTACTTTTTTTCTTCACTATGACATAAGCCTGGACTAATGACAATCAGCCTACAATCACATTAACTGTAGAGGCTTCATTCGATATGTTGAAAATTAGTGTGGGCAATCGCAGTCATGGCTGTCAAAGGCCTTAACACAGGTAAACAGCTGTTGCTAGACTTTAATTAAATATTTGCTCCTAGCCGCATTTGCTGTATTATTTAACACCTTGAGGAAACTGGAATTTTATAAATAAATTTTATCCAATAATACACATGCACACATATCATTATTGCTGTTCATATATAATACACATACATGCAAATACACATGTAATAATTATCTTGGATATAAGTTCCTGAACGTTACATCTGCATGTACACATGTAACACATATATACACTCACATATACAAATAATACACATATGCCCTTAAGAATATATAAACATACACATATAATAAAGAACCACTAAATAAGTATAATTTTAAAAATTAGTATAAGGTTTTTAACTGGGTATTTTTCAGGTTGTCAAGTCTTTCAGATAACTCACAAATTAAAAACAAAAGGCCTAATAAGACACGTTTTCCTGACGCTTCAATATTAAAATTTGCACCCCAAAGATGACAAGTACTTGCTAGCACTTTATACTCCTAGGGAATTATAGAAGTAACATAACACGTCACTTCCATGACAAGGATTCAAATTTCATCATTAAATTTTCTTCTATTTCAATCGCTTGGCTTTTTTTTCAAAAATATTTTTTAGTGCATATAGATGAAGTGCTTTATTCTGTCAGTGTTCCATGGCACTTAAACTCCTGAACACCCTCATAGGAAGGATTTTTCCTAATTTTAAAAAATGAGGTATATAGGTTCCTCTAAGTTCTGAAAATACTGTTTTATACCCATAAACATAGAACCCGGTCTTTGCCCTTTTATTAGTAACATTCTGACTTTCCAATGCCCATCACCTTTAAAAATACACTTGGGTTTACAAAAGGTCAGATGGCCTTTGCCCACCGACGTGGTTTACCACAGCCAGGTCAACCACATCCCCATGGGGTATTGTGGTGGCAAATTCTGGGCTAGCCACCAGATTCGTACAAGAAAGTGTAATTAATAAATCAGGCTTACTAAGCCTGATTCTTAATACTAAGAACATGAACCATATGTTTATGATACATGAATAATGAAAAAACATTATAGTGCCATTAATTATTACCTAGGAATTTAATGTTGATCCAAGTATATGAATACTCAAAACATAATTTCACCATGTCCAATGGTAGATAGGACTCAACATTTTTTGAGAGATGGAATTTTGTGATTTATATATAACAGGAACAACACTTAAAATTATTCCTTAAATGATTAAGAATAATAATGTCATATACTATAAGTAACATGCATGTATATGTGTGAATATATGTACTATTCATACAAGTTTAGACTGGAAGCTGCCATTTACTATTAACATTTTGAGGATTTTATTCACATCAATTTATTGGGAAGTTTATATTCTTGTTTAGTAGAGTTATGATACTGTCATGGTTAATTTTATGCGTCAATTCAAGAGGGCCCAAGGGTGCTAAGATATTTGGTCAAACATTATTCTGGGTATTTTGGGAGGGTGGTTTTGAAGAAGGTTAACACTTAGCCTGAGTAAAGACTGGTAGACTAAAGCAGCTTGCCCTTCTCAGTGAGGGTGGGCCTCATCCAATCAGTTGATGGCCAAGTCCTCCCTTAGGTAGGAGGGAATTCTTCCTGATGATCTTCAGACTGGGACATTGACTTTTTCCCCCCTTCAGATTCAAACTGAAATGCTGACTCTTCCTGGGTCTCGAAGTTGCCACCTTCACACTAGAACTATGGCATTTAGCTCCTGCCTCCCAGACTAGAGCGGACCCATCAGTTCTCTTGGATCTCTAGCTGGCTCTGAGACCTACTGGCTCTGTGATTATGCGAGCTTATTCCTTATAATTAACGGTGCTGGAGTTCAGCTCCAACAGGTCCAGGGGGGTTCCCTGAAGGATGGATGGTGTTGGTGAAAAGGAGGAATGAGAGAAACACAAGATTCTTTCTGATCAACAGGCAGGCATCTCCGCACTGACTGAGACTCAGCTTTATTTATGGTCAAATGTATGAGGAATAGCACATGAGTGGCATTTGCCTTAGACAATGATTTCTGATGATAATATTCTTTGATAGGTAACAATTTACCAGAACATAGATTTGTAGAAGATGCATGCATAATCTTTATCAATAGTGATTGATGTAAGGGATTTAGATGCTAATCATATGGGGCAGGAAGGTATCCTTAGCATTCAAATAGAAGACAATGTTTCTAGCATAGCAAAGGCAAAAGTTAGTTCTTTGTGAGCAGGGGTCAAGAGCCTGTTTACTTGAGAAGCATAAGAAAAACAGGATTCTCAGGAAATGCAATGGTTGCTTCCATAATCACAAAAGAAGAAGTTCCTATACTAAGTTCCTCCACAAGGGGCAATTAGAATGTACTAGGGCCAGAATAAAGGACACGTCACTCTGGATACCAGTCAACAAGGGGCCTTGTGTGTGTGTGACCTTGCAAACCTGCCGTAACCTCACAAGGAGTATTCTCAACTTGTGAGTCAGATTGGCTTCCGACAACAAATCCATCTCATCTTTGGAGGCATAAGAGCATATACATCGAGTTTAACTTTGTATTATTATCATCAGTATTTTGATATATTTTTGTATAGAGAATGATGTACTACTTCCCAATGAGAATTCGTGACATTTATTGACATTGATGTTCAATTACATTTTTCTAGATATGTCTTCAAAGTTACCTTCTTTCATGCACTGTCTGGTGTACATTGGATATGAAAGCTGTGCCTCATTCATGATGTCATGATGTAGGATTTAAATTTCATGTGTTTTTTCAAGTATTGATGAAGGATCAAATTCCACGTGTAAGCACTGCAATTTTCTCTTCTCTTTCTCTCTTTCTATGCTGTAGGATAGCTATGAAATTGAGCAAGTTGTGAGTTCCAGCTACAGGTGGGACACATTCTTTACTCTGTAATGTTTCTCCTCAGTATAAAGTCTGCGATCCTGAGCAGGGTTGAGCAGTCATACAGATTTAACTACATTCTTTACACTTTCAGTTTTTCCTCTAGTATGAATTTTGTGATGTAGAATGAAGCTTCAGCTCTAATTAACATGCTCTCCAAATTCTGTATATTTGCAACATCTTCCCTAGTATTCCTTCTCTGATCAGGAGTCAGGGTGTAACAGTTCTTAGAAGACTTGCCACATGCCATAGTGGCATTCAGTGGTTATTCTCCAGTATCAAGTTTCCAATGTGAAGCAAGTGGTGAACCGTCCACAAACCTTTTCTCACATTCTTCAAATTTGGAAGAGTTGCTCCGGGATGCATTCTGTGATGCTGAGTAAAGGCTGAAAAGTGATTAAAGACATTACTGCATTTTTTTACATTGGGAAGGTTTTCATCTAGTATGAATTCTGTGACGTCAAGTAAAGTGTAAAGGTCACATAAAGATCCAGCCATATTCTAACATTTGTAGAGTTTCAATCTAGTTTGAATTCTGTGATGTTGAATAAGGTGAATGTTGGATAAATGCCTTGGCACGTTACTCACACTGCTAACGTTTCTCTCCAGAATGGATTCTTTTATGTCCAATAAAGTGTGCATGCTTGGTAAACGTCTTGCCACATTCGTTACATTGGTAGGGTTTCTCTCTAGTATGGATTTGGTGATGTTTGGTAAGGTTTGAGGGGTGAGTAAAGGATTTGCCACATTCTTTACATTGGTAAGGTTTCTCTCCAGTATGGATGTGTTGATGTCCCTTAAGATGTGCGTACTGGGTAAAGGCCTTGCCACATTCATTACATTGGTAAGGCTTCTCTCCAGTATGGATTCGGTGATGTACCTTAAGGGCTTTGAGCCATTTAAAGAACTTGCCACATTCTTTACATTGGTAGGGTTTCTCTTCAGTATGGATCTGGTGATGTTGAATAAGGTTTGAGAGAGACTTAAAGGCATTGCCACATCTGTTACATTGGTAAGGTTTCTCTCCAGTATGGATTCTGTGATGATAGTTAAGGCTTGACTGGTGGTTAAAGGCCTTGCCACATTCATTACATTGGTAAGGTTTCTCTTCAGTATGGATTCGTCGATGTTCCTTAAGCTGTGATGATTGGGTAAAGACCTTGCCACATTCTTTGCATTGGTAAGGTTTCTCTCCAGTATGGATGTGTTGATGTCCCTTAAGATGTGCGTACTGGGTAAAGGCCTTGCCACATTCTTTACATTGGTAAGGTTTCTCTCCAGTATGGATGTGTTGATGTCCCTTAAGATGTGTGTACTGGGTAAAGGCCTTGCCACATTCATTACATTGGTAAGGCTTCTCTCCAGTATGGATTCGGTGATGTACCTTAAGGGCGTTGAGCCATTTAAAGAACTTGCCACACTCTTTACATTGGTAGGGTTTCTCTCCAGTATGGATTCGGTGATGATAGTTAAAGCTTGACTGGTGAGTAAAGGACTTGCCACATTCGTTACATTGGTAAGGTTTCTCTCCAGTATGGATTCTGTGATGTCTACTAAGGTGTGAGGGACTGTTAAAGGCCTTGCCACATTCCGTACATTGGTAGGGTTTCTCAGCAGTAACGGTTCTGTGATGTTCGGTAAGAGGTGAGTGTTGGGTAAGAGCCATCCCGCATTTTTTATGTGTGTAAGGTTTTTCTCCTGTACAGATTAGTCTATGTACATTTACTGATGAGGGATCATTAAAGGTTTTGCCACCTTCTTCACATTCGTAAGATGTCTCTCCAGTGTGCACTCGCTGATGTTGAATTAGTGCTGAGAGCCTGTTGAAGGCTTTGCCACACTCCTTACAAATGTAACCTTTCTGTCCAGCATGGATCGTCTTAGTGATATGTAGTCTTGATGACTGACTAAGTAGGTTCCCAGGTTCCTTGCATGTGTATGGGCTTTTTCCCAGATGAATCCTCTTCTGATCACCAACACTGGAGGACTGGTTAAGTATCTCCCCACATGCGTCGTATTTAGAGTGATTCTCCCCTAAATGTATGCTCTTATGTGTAATGAGGTTGGCACTTTGATCAGAGACCTCCCCACATGGATGCCAGTCACCACCGTCGTCTGGAATAGGAGTCCCCAGGTGTGCTTGATGCCCCTCACTCTCCCCATCCTCATTCCGGTCTCTCATTAAGTGTCCATTCTCAAGGGTACTACCTTTATATCCATCCACTGACACTCTTTGGATAGAAGTTCCTATAAACGTCTCTGAAAGGAGGCTGTCAGTTTCAGTTGGAAATACAGCTGAAAGGTAAAAATGAAAGTAAAGGCATTCTACTTGCTACTCTCTGATGCTTAGAATTAGAATTTGTCATACACAAAACTGAAATCAGAAAAAGTCAACTTCAGGAAAAAGGAATCACTACTTTTTCTTTTTCTTAAAATACTTATCTTTTTTAATGTTTATTTATGTTTTGAGAGATGGAGAGAGAGCGTGTGAAAGGAAGGGGAAGAAAGAGTGAGAAACACAGAATCTGAGGCCGGCTCCACTCTCTGAGCTGTCCGCACAGAACCTGACGGGGGACATGAACCCACAAACTATAAGATCAGGACCTAAGGCAAAGTGTGACACTTGACTGGCTGAGCCACCCAGGAGCCCCAAATCATTAGTTTTTCTACATCACTCAGACTGTATGTTAATGTAATCCCCATAGATTTTAATAATGTTATTGTTGGCATATTTCGCAACTTTGATGTTGTTTGTATGTTTAGAATGAAAGGCTTTGGGGTGCGTGGTTGGCTCAGAGAGGGTTTTGCGTCTGATTCTTGGTTTCAGCTCAGGTCATCCTCTCATCATTTGTGAGTTCCAGCCCACATCTTCGTCTGCACTGACAGTGTGGAGCCTGCCTGGGATTGTCTCCTGTCTCTCTGCCCCTCCTCCACTCTCTCTCCCCATCTCTCCAAGTAAATGGGAAAAAGAAAACCTTAAAAGAAATGAGCGTTTTTGCTTACTTGATTCTAAAAATTGAGTTATACCCTTAAATTCTGTGTAATAATGTCTTTTAAGTGCTAAATACACAGAGGCTTTCATTAGAGATTTCCGGGCTGATATTGATGAGTATACGTTGCAATTTTTCTCTGCATGAAAACCAGCTAATAATTCAAAATATGCCCTCTTTCATGGTTACACACTGAGATTTTAGTGTTAGAGCTACAGAGGTGGGTAGGTGGCTCAGTAGGTGAAGCATCGGACTTGGGCTCAGGCTGCGATTTCAGAGTCTATGAGTTGGAGCCTTGGGAAGAACTCTGTGCTGACAGCTCAGAGCCAGGAGCCTGCTTCAAATTTGGTGTGTCCCTCTATTTCAGCCCTCAATGCCTGCTCTATCTTTCAAAAATAAACATTTCAAATGATATATAAAGTTTTTGATACAAAGAATCATAAAGTAATCTACATACAATGACTCAGAACCTGAAAACATATATGACAAAGTCACAGGAAATTCCTATTGTACATGACAAAATTATTAAATGATTCAATGATCAAGAAAAAATGGAGATTTTATTATAGGCTGCAAGTTTTGAATTCTAAATGTTCTATCTCCCTTGTGACATTAATTAATGCAGAAATTCTAGAAAAATAAGAAGAGATTTAAATTATTTTATGGCTGAGGAATGGAACATATAGAGTGGAAATTTTGTATTTTAGTTAATACCATCAAAAAATGAACTTTTCTTACTTTTTGTAAGTTTACTTTAATTAATTTTGAGAAAGAGACCAAATAGGGGAGGAGCAGTGAGAGAGGGAGACAGGATCCAAGGTTGCTCTGTGCTGTCATCACTGAGGCCTGTGCGGGACTCAGACTCACTGACTGTGAGATCATGACGTCAGCTGAAGTCAGATCCTTCAACAACTGATCCACACATGTGCCCCCAAAATGGAACTTTTGAAGTGAAATTAAGGGTTAGATTTTCTCATTTTAGGGAGGTGCTTTATCAACTGATGGAATTAGTGGGTCACAATTTTGTATGATTAGGATTAAAGCCTCCATATATTGGAAAGCATTAAGCAGAAATTAGATGGTCTCTGTCCCCAGTGTTCCTGGGATTTCTGCACCAAATCCCAATATCCCTACAACTACCCTGACTCACTTCTCACTCAAGGCAAACACTCAGAAATGAATGATATAGACTTCCTCAAAAACACAGAAAATACCCCAAGCTCTTAAAGCAATGGAGAGCCAATGAGATTATGGAGGCCCTCACTGTGGATGGGAAGGACCTTTAAGTGGAACTGAAGGAGAATCCTTAGAGATTTGTGAGAGTGTGATGTATTGGAAAGCAGATGTGCCTCTGTGATACATATTGACATAAAACTAGGTTTTGCAAACTGATTTCCATTCAAGAATGGCTGCTCAAATCACCTTGTACGGTCTTTCTTCATCCTTCACATTTGGACCTCACCTCTGTCATCTGCCTCATTCATTCCCACTTACCTGGGTATGAGGCTACTGTCTCCTTTCTCTTCACATCCCACAGCTCCCTCTTTTGTTCCAAAAAGATGACCAGGTCTGGCTTTGACACAACAAGACCTGTTTGTTAGAACAAAAGAATAGAGTATTGCTGGAGAGTCTACCTTTCAACCCAGTATTGGACTCAGTAGAGAAAAGAAGACATTCTGGAATTCTGGAAAATCATGTCCAAATGCTATTGCCCAACAGCCCCTTTGGAACCCACAGGATGGCTTTCCAAGTTTCACATCCTGATCTCTACTGCTGAGTCTTACTGACACCAACATGAGTAGAAATTCATATGGAAGACAGAAATATCATTTTATGCCACTCAATACTTAGAAATGCCATCCATCTAAGAAATGATGATGTGACTTTCAGGAAGGGAAAACCAACCTGAAAGGAAACATCATGAAGACTTTTCTCTACATCTGCCAACCCCTCCTTCTTTCTTTACTGTTGGGATTTGAGTCCCAGTCATGCGAGAGAAAGCTTCTAAGAGACAGTCTCCACAGGAAGGAACAACACCCTTGAGTGGGGCTTGGGAAATCTAGAGGGAGTTAGCCTCACCCAAGAAGACGAGGTGTCCGTAGGTCTCTAACATCACATCTCTGTACAGTTCCCACTGACTGTGGCTCAGGCATTCCCACTCCTCCTGAGAGAATTCGACGGCCACATCCCTGAAGGTCAGCTGTTCCTGCAACAAACACCACAGTTACCAAGTGGACACATGAGGAGGTCATAATGGTACCTAAGATGCAGGAGGGAGATCATGTCACCAGCTGGACCTCACGACCCAATCTGCACTGCTTACGTGCATGTGCCCACAGACCTCAGTCCCGCGTTTTACTTAGCCTCTTATTGACACCTCCCTTTTACTGCAGGAAAAACACCCCATGAGCTCAGTGTGCTGTGGTAGAAATACGTAAGGTAATGACTGCCCTGAGGAAGAGCCGAATTGGCTCAATTTGGACTTAGCCCCTGAGTCACATCTATGAGGATGAACAACAGAGTAAAGCATGGAGTGAACACAGGTACTTTTCAAAAATGTTTATTTCCTGAAAGAGAGAGCTCAAGAATGGGTGGTGCAAAGAGAAGAATTCCAACCGGGCTCCATGCTCAGGCTGCACACTCAAGGACCTTGACTTGTGGTTAATCACAAGACTGTGAGATCCTCACTTGAGCCTAAATCCAGAGATGGAAGCTTCAGGGACTGAGCCACCCAGGAGCTCCCTTGGACCTCATTTAATACTGAGATACGCCCCAAGGAGGAGCACAACTGCATTTACTATGTAACAGACAGAAAATGTATAGAACTGTGTTCTTAAGGCTCAAGTGCAATTGTATCCCCAGCCTCCTTTTTCTAAATATCCACCCTAACCCTAAATACATGGAAACCATTCTGGGGCGCCTCAATGGCTCAGTCTTCTGCCTCTTGGTTTCATCTCAGGTCATGATCTCACAGTTTGTGAGTTCGAACCCGCATCGGTGCTGATGGTGCAGGGACTGCCTGAGATTCTCTCTGTGCCTCTCTCTCTGCCCCTCCTCCGCCCTTTCTGTCTCTCAAATACAGCTAACTAATTAAAAAAAAAAGAAGAAGGAAACCATTCCCCTTCCTCTGTTTGTCTCTAGTTTCGAAGTTATACCTAGTGATCTCCTTATTTCTTGCGAAGAAATTTTCCTTTGACATCCCTGCCTGGTAGAATTTTTATGATTCATCAAGGACTAAATTCCTGTTAGTTCAGTTATATTAGGAGTACCGGGTTTGACTTAGATGAATTTCTTAATTTCTGCAGTAAGACGATTGGGGACACAGTATTATGCTCTACTATGTTCTTTAACTTTGAGGTATAAACTGATATAAGTATTGGTTTGTTCAAGAGAATTTGTAAAATAAAGGCATCAACACAGGCATACATACTTTTTTTTTTTTATAGAAAGAGACAGAAAGCACAAGCAAGGGAGGCTCAGAGAGAGAGGGAGACACAGAATCCAAAGCAGGCTCCAGGCTCTGAGCTGTCAGCACAGAGCCTGAGGCAGGGCTTGAACCCACATACTATGAGATCATGACCTGAGCTGAAGGCAGACACTTGACTGACTGAGCCAGCCAGGCACCCCCTAGACATACACACTTTTGCATTCTGCATTTACATCAATGGCACAGGTGGTGTCTATTTGTAAAAAAAATTTGTGACTGTTTAGTTTTGAAAGACAGTACATGTGTCTATTGTATTAAACTATTTTTGTTATTATCTATTTATTTTTGAAGGAGAGAGAGACAGACAATGAGCAGGGAAGGAGCAGAGAGAGAGAAAGACACAGAATCCAAAGTGGGCTCCAGGCTCTGAGCTGTCAGCCCAGAGCCCAGCACAGAGCTCAAGCTCATAAACTGAGAGATCATTCCTGAGCTGACCTTGGAAGCTCACCTGAGTGGGTCATGTGGTGTCTCTTTCTTAAAGGAAAGTTTGGATGAGTTACAAATATACTTAGCATATTCTAACATGAATCAGAATTCACAGCAGGGAATTG
>PISW01016987.1:0-11487 GCA_004023785.1 Mungos mungo
TGCTCTCTTGCTGGACAAAAGAGAACTCCAGACCCAAAGTCTATGACAGTATACAATGTCCCCCATGCAGAAAAAAGTTGAAAAGAAAGGCAGTAAGAAAACAGAGACGATTACAGTGGAAGTTAAGAAGGAAATCACCACTAACTACAAACGTGGTATGCAGGTGGCCGAAACCACAAGATTTTATAAGAAGTCTATGCCTGCATCTTGTGTGCAGAGAGGAGGAGAAAGAGGCAGAGGAATCCCTCATTTCAAATGAGATTAGGGAGATGTGTAAAATTTGAGAAACAGTGCAAAATTTTGTAGAAAACACCCCCCCGAATAAGACTGAATCATGAATATATAACTAATATACAACAAAATGTATTAATATACTGATCATAGCTCATTCATGAAATGGCTGTTAGGGACAAAACAATTAAAGAAGATTGAAACAATATTTGCAAAGATTGGCAGTATACTTGCAGGACCGTAGAGATTCCTTTTTCTATTGCTTTTTTCACTACTTCTCTTCCTCCCAACCTTTCTCCCAAACCCATTCTTTGCCTGCCTCTTTGAGAGGAGTCAGAAAAAAATACAGGATTCGCCTGCCAATTTCACCTGTCTACATATATCAGTATAAAACTCCACTCCAAGAGCATTTTATTGCACCGTATTTCCTGGCAACTGAAAATTACCTCACTCGAGTTCTTACTGTCCTAAAACCAACTGATCTACATAACTGGCCTGGACAGGAGTCATTTTCTCAGTTATGTTTCTGCCCCTTCCCTTCATTTTGAATATCAACCTATGTCTACTGTCTACGAGAAAAGAAACCAGGACAGAGGTCCCTTGTCTCTCTTTTCACTGCTCACTGACATATGTCCCCCTCCTCTCCTCCCTCCCCTTCTTTCTCTATCCAAACCTGGTTTGGGCTGTAGCTCTCCCATCACCTTTCCTGCCCATTCTCCGTCAGGGAGACATGGGGCAGACGCCATCTTCTTGGGCACAGCCTGGCCTCTAAAAGTGTGATGAGACACAGCAGTACCCCCCAGGGTGGCCTGAACAACTTGTGGGGCTGGACTTTCACTGCAGGATGAGCAAGAGACCACGTCAATGTTCTGTGGTTTCACTTTGAAATTATGAATTACTGGCTTTTCCAATTGCACTAATGAGCAGCTGGGGTTGGGGAACGTTCCCTCTGGTTCCTGTGCTCTAGCTGTTTGTGTGACTTTTGTGTCAAGCAGACACTGAGGGACAAACAGCAATTCACCGTGCTGGAGCCCGAGTGGATCAGTCAGAGACACATGGCATCTGGGCCACTGTTTGCTCAGAGTTTGCGCTCAGCTCCCCCTGCAGTCCCTGTCACTGTGTCACTCATGGCACAGTAGTACACGGCCGAATCTGACGCCTGCACTGAGGGCTTCTCCAAGTGGAAGGATGTGGATTTGCTGTCATAAGTGGCTTCAAAACCTTTGTGACTTCCCTTCTCCTTGTCCCTCATGGCTTTCAGGTGGAGCTGTGGACCTTCTCCAGGATACTGGACATACCATAAGAGAGTGGGATACCCTGCCGCTGAATAAGTACAGTTTATAGTCAGGGACTTCCCTTCGGAGAGGGTCACTGGGCCTTCCAGCTGGGTCACTGAGTCTCCATGGGATTGTCCTGAGGAAAAAGAAAAGAGATCTATGTCATCTGGGGCATAAAACTTCTGGATAAAATTATAGGTTTTGCTGACACAATAGAAGAAAGAATCCAAATTTTAAGAGGCATTTTACTTACCAAGCAGCAAGAGGACCACAGTCACGAAGCCTGGAGAAGAGTTCATCTCTAGAGTGTCACCTAAAGAATGCCTGCATTCTTAGCAGGAGGAAGCACTGGAGAGACAGAGCAATGATCAGTGGAAGCCCACAGTTCTCACAGGAAGGGCATCTGTGTTAGGAAGCTGCACCCCCTGCTGGACGGGGACTGAAATGGGATGCATGGTGGCCATAACTCTCCCAGAGTCAGCAAGATGTCTTGGTCCCTGACTTTATGAGGCACATGTCAGCATTCGGGTGGCACTTGGAAACCTTACAACAGCAACTTTGACTTCTCAGGTCTACTTTGTTCTTAGGTCACTCCCTGATGTGGAAGTTCTTTAACAGAGCATCCCAGGGCTTTTCTGCAGCTCAGAGGATAACAGTGTCTAAAAAATTTAATGCAGTACTTCGTGTTCTCATGTATTCATTGTGAGCCAGTCTATTATCCACTGACTCCCAGAAAAGGGGTGAGGTTGAATACAGAGAAAGTAAAGAGAAGTCAAATCATTACTGAGTGATTCTGTGCTTTTGGCAATGTAACCCAATATTTAGAACATTACTGTTTTTTTTATGCACTTACTGAATATTTATTAAACAGAAATAATCAACATATGGCCCCTAGTTGAAATACGATGAGGAAACCTGGGTGGTTCATTTCTGTAAGCATCAGACATCGGTTCAGGTCATGATCTCATGGTTTGTGGGGTCGAGCCCTGTGTCAAGGTCAGCACTGACAGCTTAGAGCCTAGAGTCTGCTTTCAATTCTGCATCGTCTTCTCTCTCTACCACTTCCCCGCTCATGCTCTGTCTCTCTCTGTCTCTCAAAAATGAATAAACGTTAAAAATTAATTGAAAATAGAAATACAGTGTTTCCTTGGTCTTAAAATATTACCAATGTAAAGAATACTATCTATTCAATAAAACCTTTTTCAAAAGAAAAATCAAATATTTTAGTAGTCAAATATTCCTGATTTTCTAAATCACTAAAAAGTGAAAAATATAAATTCCACACAGAAGAAACATCATAAATGAGGTTGTTGAAGCCCTATAAAATGCCCTGAGATTCTTATTTTATACTCTCACTGTTTTGTTGACTCTTATATGTATAAGGTGACTCTTATATGTGAACTAGTCAACATATAAAGCTGCTATGAACGTTTGTGTAAGAGGTTTTTATTGACATATGCTTTCATTTCTCTTGGGTCAATATCAGGGAGTAGAATGGCTGGATCATATGGTAGGTGTATATTTGACTTTGTTAAACCAATTTGTTCTAGTAGGTTTTTTTGCAGATTCCCTTGCATATTCTGCTCAATTATGCTGTCTGTTAGCAAAGATAAGTTCACTTCTTCCTTTCCAAATTGTATGTCTTTTCTTTCTTCCACATGCCTTATTCCATTCCTAGAAACCTCTAATTCAATATGAAACACAAGAGGTTAGAACCAAACTTTTCCCCTGATTTCCAAAAGCATATAGGCTTTTACCATCAAGTATGATATTTGATGTAGGTATCTTGTAGAACCCCTTTTTTAAGTTGAGGAAATTCCTGTCAGTTCCCAGTTCACTGGGAGTTTCATCAGGAATGGATCTAAATTTGGTCAGATGCTTTTTCTGTATCTATTGAGATTACCCTCGTAAAAAACTTCTCAATCTCTTAAGATACACTATTAATAAATTGTCGCAACAAAATATTAAGGAAGAAAATACTCTCCTATTTTACAAATAACGGGAACAAAGCTCAAAAGTATCAAGAAAGTTCATGGCAGAGGTAACAGTTTGAACACAGAGGCCTAGCAAAACCCTGTTCAGTGTTTTTGCCACCATAGATTATTTTCGGAGAAAGTTGAGAAAGAGATGAGAGGGTGGCAAAATGACTAATTCCCAAGCCTTTCAAACATTTTAAGGCACTCTTTATTAGGCTCTTTATTTAGGCAAGTGAAATTAATAAAGCAAATTAAATAATTGCAGAGTTGGCTCTTTTATGAAAAGAGGAAAGAAGACCTTTTATAATGAGTACCCAACTATTCAGGAGCTGACCATGGTGCAGGGGTTTCACCTTTCCATTCAGAGCAATTATTATGAACCTGCTTTAGGCAGGTGTAGTAAGAATGAGAAACTCTTCTAGAGTTTTGTGAACCACTGGGATACTGGAATTTCGTTCATGACTAGTGATTACTCTTTCTCTGATTCTTGAAACTTGCTTGGAATAATGCAGTCTAGAGCATAGTTGTTCCAAGGAACCAATATAAATGTTTCTCATTTTTTAATGTTTTAATTTTAAATGTATTTATTTATTCATGAGTGAGAGTGTGCGTGGGGGAGGTACAGAGAGAGATGAGAACAGAGGATAGAAAGTGGGCTCCACACTGACAGCAGACAGAGAGCCTGATGTGGGGCTCGAACTCACAAACCGTGAGGTAATAACCTGAGCTGAAGTCAGATGCTCAAACAGACTGAGACACCCAGACATCCCATCTCTCAAAAATTTTTAAATAGAATTGCCTTATGATCCAATAATTCCACTTTTGATATATATTAAAAAATTGAAAGAATTTCACTATAGACCCCAAACATTGAGGCATTTATAAATTCTTGTTTCCACCAAAAGGAAACTTCTGCTTTGGAAGCAACCCAAAGGTGCATCAACAGATGGATATGGATAAAGAAAGTGCGGTATGACACACGCTGAAATATTATGCAACCTTAAAAAGGATAGAAATTCTGACACATGTTGCAACATGGATGAATCTTCAAGACATCGTGTTAAATGAAAGTCGCATAATGATCAACACTGCATAATTCCACTTCTAGGAGGTATCCAAAATGGTCAAACTCATGGAAAGAGAAAGCAGAATGGTAGTTCCCAAGGACTGGAAGGAAGGAGCTATTGTTTAATGAGTGCAAATAATCAGTTTTCCAAGATGAAAAGATTTCTGGAAATGGATAGTGGTGCTTGTTGAAACCAATGCAAATGTATCTCATACCACTGAATTGTACACTTAAACATTGTTAAACTGGTAAAAAAAAAAATGTATGCTACAATGGTAAGATTTCTTAATTAAAAACTGGTTTAAGAGATTCTTGTTAAGATTTCTACCATACACATCTGCTTCATGCAAATATAAGAGGGTGTTACAATGCAAGACCAATTATCAACCATCCACTACCACTCAGATTGGAAGGCACTGGGAAAATGAGGTTAGTGGTGGAGGAGGAAAATGGAGAGAATGAGGATTTTGGACTGTGGAACACTCATCAAAGAAAGACAGCTCAAAAGTGTGCCACATGCTGGAAAAAAGTGCCTTTGAAAATGTTGTGAAATAAAGGGTAGGATCAGACAAGGAGAATAATTCACACTCTGCCACTTCACAGGGTCCCCACTAAGAGCCACTAATTATGATCATTTGCAGATAACACTTGTGGGAGGCAAGTAAACCTCCGTGAGGCAAATTGAGGACATTAATACTAGACAAGTCAATAAGGTGGAATGAACAACAGGACAGACATAGGTCACAGCATAGGCACCTTGGAAAATACGCAAAAGTACAGTTGACTCACAGTAAACAAACCTAATTAAACCATGTCATTAAATGGAATAAAACAGCATGATATGAAACAAGAAAAGGAAAACCACAGAGACATTCCACGGCTTTCCTTATTCTAAAAATGGCTGTAACATAACATATATTCAAGACATACTTGCTGAATAAAATTAACTGAACCCCAACACTTCACACACATTTTTTACTGACTTTTGAGTCAAATGTTTCTGAATTTACTTAGCCAACTTGTAAAGCTGAATCTAATGAAAAAATGGCAAATTGTTTAACGTGGTTATTCTAGTTGTCAGTAAACTATTTCAACACAAACTTTCAGGGATGAGGATGTTTTCGATGCACAATAACTCTTACCTAGGGAAGTATTTTCTTACAGTCACGTTTTCCCTCTAACCCTACACTTGAGGTGCCACAGCTTTACACACTTCCTGGGTGGAGTGGCAATCCCCTGCCTCGGGCCCCCCAGCAGAGGGATGTATCATTAAGAGCTTGGGGTTTGGGTACACCTCCCTCCAACAGGCCTCTCACTGTGGGCCCAGGAGTGCACAGAAGTACACCGGAGAGTCCTCCAGCTGTGAAGGTGAGATAAGAAGATGGATGGATTTTCTTGTCTTCTGGAAATTCAATGAGTAGCGGCCTTCTGTGGCATTTTGTTGGTTGTAAGAATCCTGACGAACAAGGAAAATCATCTCCCCGCTGCTGGGCTGCTTGTACCACAATAGACTATAACTTAGATCACTGGTGTCATATGTGCATTCCAGGATGACGGCCCCCTTCTCCTCCACTAACTTTGGTGATGGGGCTTGAGTTATCTTCTGGGAAATACTGGATCCTGAAGGAAAAAACATGGAATCAGAGTTTTCAGAATAAATCATGTGGCACAAGGAAATTGTATTTGCACACTGCTATCTCTTCCTCCCAAGATACCCACAAGACACCGCCTATCTCTCCTGTTTTTAGGTCCTACAGGAGGAACATCAGCATGGGGGCATCCTTACCCAGCCAGATGGAAGCCGTGACCACCTTCAGAAGGCTGGAAAGAAGCATGTTTGTTTTTCACTAGATGGAAAATGTCTTCTTAATGTCAGGGTCGGCCTTGTGAGGGGAGCCTGCCCGGGTGAGGGCAGGGTGGCTGGGTAAGTGCTGCTGCGGCCCCTGAACAGGAAATGGAGGTTTCCTGTAGCAGTTGTGTGCGTCCTGTCACACTTCTCTCTGTACCAGCTGAGTCTCGTTACCCAGACTTCTTCCTGCGTTCAGTGATCTAATGTGTGAACAATCACATCTAAAAATGAACGAGTAAAATTTTATATTAAAATGAGGACTGATGGTTTAACTATGATATGTTCATTCAGGGCATCTGTGATAAAAGTGTGTGGGTGGCACTTACATAAGAATAGGATGACTAGGGCTCAGTTTGGGACACGTATACTAAAATTGGAACAATACAGAGGAAATTAGCATGGACTGTGTGCAAGATTGACATGAAAAGTCATGAAGCATTCTATATATTTTTAAAATACTACATGTAATATATTATGGAAAAAACATAAGATGTGAGAATTGTGAAAAAAGATGTAAAAGTCACATATGCTTCCAGTATGTCATTTCACATAAGGTAGAAATAAATCTCTTTATGATAAGAAGGCGAGGTGTTTAGACTAATCACTGTCGCTCTTTCAATCTGTTTGTATGCCAGTATCCCTCCTCACTGTCAATGTCTTCAGATGCCTTTATTGGGGCCAAAAGCAGAAAAACCTAATCACTTTTTGCTGAAAGGTTTAGACTGAAGCCCTCAGATGATAGATCCTGTCACTGACATCTCTTTCTTACAGTGTTTAGTTTTGACAGCTCACCTCTGTTTCAGAAAGGCCAGAATAGACATTCTAGTTTGTTCATTCATTATCAGATATTTAAATTTATATTTTTCCCATTACCTCAGTAGAATCACAGTAGGCTTCCGTACTTTGTATGCTCAGTTCTGAGCATACCCGATGTGACCACATACACCTCGACAAGACTATTGACCATACTTACATACAAGACAATATTTGATTGTGATGAGACTTTCTCTGTGTGTGCAGATTGAAAGTAAGGTTGTGTCCTTAAGAATATTTTTCAACATCATGGCAAACAGCAAAGATCCATCACCTCTTATTGTCAGCCTCCGATACAGTAGCGCAGACTTAACGTCCTTGTATCAAAATCATTGTAGCTTCAGCTAAATTGGTTGAACCATCTTCAGAATGTGTACTGTCGTCTCTGTGAAATATGATGGAACCACATAGAATACAACGTCAGGGTCCCTAAGTGATAGACTATAACTCTCTACAAACACCTAATGTGTTTCTAACAGGTGGCTGAGGAAATGTGAAATAATATTAATTTCTTCTCCCATTACTCAATTCTAACACATTTCTCAATGAAGGGAGTCTCACGGTTCTACTTCTCTCATTCAAGAAGTATCCATGTCCAGGGTAAATCTTTCAGACACTCTGAGACCAGATTCTAAATTAAAAGATTTTGAATAATCTTACCTTAAACATTGAAAGAGATAATCCCAGCCTGGTGGTGCAATCACCACTCCGGAGTCCTTTACAAAATCCAGTCACTTAGCAGAAGCAACATTAACTCCAGGGGCTGGACTAATGGATACCTTTTGGGCGTGTCAATTTACAAAACCTTATGTAGTCAGTGTCAGTCAATGCTTTTCATGTGTTCACACCTTCCAAACATTATAAAGACAATGAGGTTCCTTAACTTTCTAACTTTTATTCACCCTTTCTTTTATCTCCTGTATGTTATAAGACAGAGACAGCTAATACCTGAATTATTGGATGTCTTCATGTTGTTAAAAAAATTTTTATCATAACGACACAAGATCACAGTACGAAAGTCACTGTAGGAAAAAACAGGTGAGCAGGTCCTTAGTAGTCACCTTGCTTCTACTGCACAGGAGCTATCGGTGTAATAAGATAAATAATCAAGCTGGAGTGTTGGGCCACATCCTTTGTCCAGATGACTTAAACCAAAGTTAATCTGATGACTTTCCCATTAATAACAAGTCAGTTAGGGGGCCCCTGGGTGGCTCACTCGGTTAAGTGTCAGACTTCGGTTCAGGTCATGATCTCGCTGGTTCCTGACTTCAAGCCTCCTGTTGGCTCTGTGCTGACAGCTCAGAACCTGGAACCTGCTTCGGATTCTGTTTTTCCCTCTCTCTCTCTCTCTCTCTCTCTCTGTTCCTCCTCCACTGACACTTTGTCTCTCTCTCTCTCAAAATAAATAAAGATTTTAAAAACTAGAAAAAGAAAGAATACGGCAGCTAGCAAATAACCAGGAACCATAACTCAGTTAAGAGAGACCACTGTCACCATCCCTGGTGCAATTATATGCATCTTTAGTCTGGAAGACTAGGAGAGACCTTGAAAGTACCCTAACCTTGAGCAGGGGAGGGAGAAGGAGGGAATCAAATATCTACGAAACTTCTTTCATTCCATTGGCTTCTCTACAATATTTTTACAAACAAGGCTGTTGGGAGCCTGAGTGCCTTGGGTGAGCCCTGCTTCTCTCTCTCCTCCCCATGCCCCGCCCTCTTTCTCTCTCTCTCTGCTCCTTGTGGGACTCTCTCTCTCAATCTCTCTCTTTCACTCTGCCTCTCACTCACTTGCACCCTCTCTCTATATATAAAAAGAGAGGCCCTGTAGTTAGTATGTTTAATTCAACCAAATGTAAAATTGACTGCAGGGGGTTTGTAACAGGTTATCTCTACATTAACCATTCGTCCAAATGCCATGGTGTCCAGTGCACGAAAACACGCCCTGAGAAGTGCATATAAAACCTTTCCCATATACCTCAGAAAGAAAGGTTTTAGTTATAATGATAAAACAAAATCACAAGTCCAAGAATACATTAAATTAATTCAAAACAGCAGAGCTTTATTAAGAAAGAAAGACATATAAATGGAAAGAAACAAAATGCTCTGAAACAAACAATCAGATATACACATTAAGAACTTTTATTTTTCACAAATCAATTTACACATTTAATTAAATCATAAAAATTAAATTAATGTTTAAGTAGTAGACTTCATCTTCCCTTCTTCCTCTAAAAGACATCTACAGATGGTATGCCTGGGTGGCTCAGTCTGTTAAGCATCTGACTTCAGCTCAGGTCATGATCTCGTGCTTCATGAGTTCAAGCCCTGTGTCAGGCTCTGTGCTGACAGCTCAGAGCCTGGAACCTCCTTTGGATTCTGCGTCTCCCTCTCTCTGTCCCTCTCCTGCTCAAGTTCTGATTCACTCTCTCAAAAATAAATAAATATTTTTATAAATTTTAAATATGAAACATCTACCAATAGCCAATTATGTGAAAAAGTTTGTGGTATGGACTGCAAATACAGCAGTGAATGAAACACAAAATTCTGTCTTCTAAATTCTATGAGAGAGTAACTGTGAACAGATACTTAGAATATTGTAAATGAGAATGGGTTTCTGTGTTTTTTCTGAAGCTCACATTGTCAAGTGACTCCCTATCTTAATTTCTCTCAAACACACAAATAATACACACCATCACTGGGCTTCACAGGAAAACCCATACCACATTTTCTGAAAGAGAAAGTGATCAAATCACATAGAAATGCCTGTCAAATATTCCCCCAAATATAGAGGAAGAAAATTAGTATGAAACTGTACTTAATTAAAATATTTCCCAGAGCTATTATAAAGCAGATGTTAAGTAAAACATTAAAATAAAGTAAAATAAAGCAGATATTTGAGGGGGAAACTTGATGGAGGGACTGCTCAAATCAAATTATATTAAGTGCACAAATCATGATCCTAATTAGAATAACAATTTTTAAGACTAAAATGATTATTAGCAATATTATCTGATTACAGAATTATAACGTTCATATTGTGCACTTTACATACTTCTATATTTGGCATGTAATGTTTTATAATCAGAAAAATAATAAATGCTGTAGGAAATGCAATATTTAAGTGCGCATTTCATCCATAGTAAGGACTGAAATATTAGTTCTCAGGGGTTATTTATGGTAAAGGCATATGAATATCGTATATAAACTCATCTTTAAAACCTGAATTTCAAAATAAAACCTTGCTAACATTCTTCAATAATCCATTAAACAGTAATCATCCAAGAAAACGTTCTAACCCTGTCTGGGTCATCTTGATCCCAACACTCTTATATTGTGTTTTTATATCTAACACATTAGCTTCCGCCTGCACACAAACAACAGCCCAGATGCTCTACTGGAAGGTCTGAGTCAGAGGACAGGGGCTGCCCAGGCGCAGGTTTGAGCACAGGCGGCAGGTGTCGGGGACGCACTGTGCACTTGCTGCACAGAAGTAGACCGCGGAGTCTGCGGGCTGGGTGGCTGCGATGTGCAGGGACAGGTGCTTGGCCGTCTTATTCAATAAAACAGTGAGTCTTTGGTCTTCTTTCTTGGCCACATTTGAACGAATGTCCATAATGAGCTGAGGACCTTTTCCAACTTCTTGCTTATACCAAGGGAAGTAGACTGAGCCACTGTCTGAGTAACTACAGGTGATAACAGAGCTGCTTCCCTCCTGGACACTCAGCGTGGAAGGATGCTGCTCCACCTTCTCGCCTCGGCTGAGCCCTGTGCACGAAGAAAAGGTCAGAGAAAGGAGAACAGTTTCTGGGTTATTATGCTGCAGAATTCCCTTTTTTCTCCACTAAGTGGAGGAAACCTGAGTAAAGCCAGTCTTGATTTCTGAAGAAGATCCACTAAATATCCACTAAACAGAGGATATATCCCATTATGTGTATATTTCCCATAAACACTCAACTCACAGTGCAGCGACAGCCACAAGAGCAGGAAGAATGCCTCCTTGGACCTCCCCATGGTTCTTCCCAGTGACCGTCAGTTTTGGATTTGTCACCTCCAGCTGTCGGAGTCCCTCACCCGCCAGCGGGAAGGAAGGACGCGACACCGGGATTCGTTGCAGACGTGGGCTTTATTTCTTCTTCTCTCTTCTCCCTCCCCCTCCTCCTTATATCCTCCACTAAGTGGGAGGGCATAACCGTGGTGTGGCGCTCTTTAATTGGCTCACGGGTGCTTAGCTAGCAGGCAACGTCAGGCAGGCCAGAGCCGCCCCGCCCCGCGGTCT
>PISW01016988.1:0-11480 GCA_004023785.1 Mungos mungo
AAAAAGGCTATAGATGAGGTGAATAACAAACTGGAGGCAGCCACCTCGAGGGTTGATGAGGCAGAGAGAAGAATAGGGGAATTAGAAGATATAGTTATAGCAAAAGAGGAAGCTGAAAAAAAGAGAGAGAAATTAATCCAGGAGCAGGAAAAGAGAATTCGAGATCTGAGTGATACAATCAAACGGAACAACATCCATCTCATAGGAATTCCTGAAGAGGAAGATGAAGAGAAAGACCTGAGGGGATACTTGACCAAATTATAACTGAGAATTTCCCAAATCTGGGAAAAGAAATAGGCATTCAAATTCAAGAGGCACAAAGAACCCCCTTAAGACATAATTTGAATTGGCCTTCAGCACGACATATCATAGTGAAACTGGCAAAATATAAAGATAAAGAGAGAATTCTGAAAGCAGCTAGGGAGAAAAGGGCCCTCACATACAAAGGGAAACCTATCAGAGTGGTTACAGACCTATCTAATGAAACCTGGCAGGCCAGGAAGGAATGGCAGGAAATCGTCAATGTGATGAACAGGAAAAATATGCAGCCAAGAATCCTCTATCCAGCAAGCCTGTCATTCAAAATAGAAGGAGAGATAAAGGTTTTCCCAAATAAACAAAATTGAGAGAATTCATGACCACCAAACCAGCCCTATAGGAAATCCTAAGAGAGACTCTGTGAGGGAAAGATTGCAAAGAATACAAGGTGCCAGAGACACCACTATAAACATGAATTCTAGGGAGAACACAATCCATATCACACATACTTTGGAAGTTTTATGCACATACTTCACATATTTTACAATTTTCATAGGTAAATTAAAATCTTAGTTTTTAATAGTGTTATGTTAGTGTGCATTAGATGCGTGTGTAATGACATGAACTGTGTTGGTCAGTTTATCACAGCCAACATGAAGCCAACAGTGTTTATTTTCCCGGATGTACTTTCCTATGAATGCTTGCTAGATTTGCATTTTATGGTTTATACTCTTATCCCCAGTTCACAAAATGAGTCATTGAAAAGTGATCAGAATCGTGTCATGACGTGAAGGCAGAATTAGAATCTCTGTGCTGTGGAAGAGATTCTGTGAGTAGGAGGTTTTAAAACTTCAGCTGAAGCCTATGAGCAAGGACGGGGATGAAATCTGAACTTGTGACCCGTAGTCCATTCACCACTGGTTACAAGCACGTGGCCTGTCAGATATTTGCATGTCACCATCAAAGGCTTCACCTCATTTTTGAAGCACGTTGGTTTCTCTGGTAAATAAATTTGGGTAATTTTATTTTTCCTGAACCAAGTGTAAAATAATACATCCCAGTTTAAAATTTATCATGCAAGATGAAGAGTTCCGAATTACAGAAGCGTCATACAGAGTTGCACTTCTTACCATAAAACCAAGTTTCTGTCGCAGCACCTGGCACAGCCCACTTGGTGTTTGGTGGCAGGAAGCCACCTCACTTCAGATCATCCCCAGAGCCCCTCCCTTAGGAGGGCCCCGCCTTAGAGCTGTCACTTAGACACTAACCCATGTTTTAACAGCTCATCTTTTGTTTTTTTTTTTTGAGAGAGAGAGAGACAGAGCACGAGCAGGGGAGGGTAGAGAGAGAGAAGGAGGCACTGAATGTGAAGCAGGACAGAGCCAGATTCAGGGCCCGAACTCAATATCATGACCTGAGCTGAAGTCGGAGGCTTAACTGACCACCCAGGTGACCCAAACATCTCTTGCCACAACGATCATGGCCATTTAAAAGTTTGTCCTCAGCATCATGCTGTCAGATATAATCCTCGGGAATAATGCACACTAGCCTCTGACAACCATAAAGCAAAACTTACATGTGGGTCTGAACTTAAAGACTCAGTTCAAATATCAAATCTGTAAGAAAAAGTAATAATTTTTAAAAAGGCATCGTTGCTGAGTAGCTGGTAAAATTAGTCTCACCATTTAATAAATATAATCAGATTACAAAACAAGCTACGGGAAAAGTTCCCTTAGAAAGAATATTGCATAATTCAGTGATAGACGGCCCGGAAGAACAATTACTGCCGTGTTCCAGAGGATATTTTGCAGACAGAACCACTGATGTGCAGTGTCTGGATCATTTGGCATTATGTGTGTTACAGAGAAGAGTGAGAAGTCCTCAGGAACTTCCTGTTCTATTCGTCCCTGAAAGCCCATCAGTCTAGAAAACAGAATTACTCTGGGAAGTGCTTTGGCGAGGACTAGACAAGGATGTATCATGTATGGAATGTATGCTAGCTCTGTGGGGGGCAGTGAAGGTGGTTGTTAGGTAAGTAAAAGAATCCTTTAAAAAGCCAATCAACTCATTCCTTAAGGGAGTATAACCAATAACAAACCATCAGGATGTTAATGAAGTGTTGAAAGGAATAGAAAATGCAGTCAGATTTGATCACTTGAGACTATACCATTTGTATAATGCTGTATGAAAAACTGAGCAGGAAGTTGCAAAACTCTTTTCCTCTGATACTTCCTGCTTGGAGGAAGGTTATTTTGCATGAGGTTTTGAGATAACAGAAACTTGGGGCGCCTGGGTGGCTCAGTCCCTTAAGCGTCCAACTTCTGCTCAAGGCATGGTCTCACAGTTTGTGAGTTCCAGCCCTGCCTGGGCTCTGTGCTTACAGCGTGGCACATGGAGCCTGCCTCAGATTCTGTGCCTCCCTCTCTCTCTCTGTCCCTACCCAGTTCATGCTCTGTCTCTCCAAAAATAAACATTACAAAATAATTAAAAAACAGACACTAAAAACAATTCTCTGGCACATTGTTAATGTCATAGAGGGGATTCTTTGACTTTAGGTACCTTGCTTAAGTGACATACCAATCCACTGTCTTGAAGAGACATCCATCCGGGTCAATAACGTGAGTTGTAATGGCAAAGAGATGAGATTGTATTAGCACTGCACACCTTGTGCAGATGACTCGGTTCTTCAGACCTTCGTCTCCACCTCTACCCCAGTCTTATTTTCTTGGCTTACTACAGAAACAGTATGTTTGGGGGCATACTTAAAACCCATGCAAATACTGCAACATAACATGAAAGGATACTTTCTGGACAGATTGGAAACCCCTTTAACATCATCTCACTGTCTGAAGTAGATTTTTCTTTGGGTGATTCTAGGTAAGATTATTCTAATAGAAAGTGTGTGACTGAAGAATTTTATTTGTGGATCAATGAGAAAACCAGAAGTTTGGTAAATCCCATACCTATGCTTAGAATACAAGAATAGTGACAGGCCCCATCTATGTGACCATAGGAACGAAGAACAGAATTGTGGGAAAAAATAAACTGCTAGAATATAGAACATTCTTACAGAGGTGTAACAGATTGTTCACTAAAAGTTTATGCTGATCTGACTTTACTGTTTTTGGTTGCTTTTTATTTTTTTTATTTTGTAAATTTCTTTTGAGTGAACATTTGCACGTGAGTGGGGTAGGGACAGACAGAAAGGGAAGTGAGAATCCCAAGCAGGCTCTGCACTGTCAGCACAGAGCCAGATGGGGGGCTTGAAATCACAAATCATGAGATCATGGCCTAAATCAAACCAAGAGTCTGATGCTTCACTGACTGAGTCACCCAGGCACCTAGGTTGGTTGTTGTTTTTTTTTTTTTTTAAAGCATTAATCACCTTTTTACCTAGGCAATTTAACTGAAATCATCACCTTAATTTTTTTTTTAGCAGCCATTCCAGACCCTTACTTTCTGTCCTTTCATTATCCCTGTATTCTGGTAATTTGTTAGAGATCATTTCATTATTTCCTTTTACCTTCAACCCATATAAGATGTAGTTTGAAATATTTTTGGTACTGGAGTGAAAAAACTTGAAACTTTCTTTTGTTCACATTCTGTGAATTAGTTTTGTTTTTTATTAATTGTTTATGTTTATTTATTTTGAGAGAGAGGGACAGAGCACAAGTAGGGGAGAGGCAGAGCGGGAGGGGGAGTGAATCCCAAGCAGGCTCCCTGCTGTCAGCACAGAGCCTGATGTGGGGCTCAATATTACAACTGTGAGATCATGACCTGAACCCAAACCGAGGGTTGGACACTTAACCGACTGAGCCTCCCAGTCACCCCTGCTAAGCTTTCTTTAAAATTATTTGGTTCCAACAAAATTAAAAACCAAATTAAGTTTTTATCTGGTCTTTCAGTAAAAATAAATGTTGGCAATAAATCACTATCTGATTTATTTTTCTTTTCATATGAAATTTACATACATTAAACTGTACAAATCTTTTAGGAATATGTTCAAAATATTGGCTGATATTATAATTTCATTCCTCACTACTTGTTAATATATTCATGATTTCTGATGCTTATATACTAAAAAAAGAATAGAATTGAGCACAAGCGCTGACTACAGGCAGTAAACCTCTCGTTACCTTACGGGTCTCCAGGACAATGCGTGAACTAGTGTGTTGTTCTGATTAATTTCATAACACTAAAAATGGTGACAAGCCACTGCAGTAGAAATGTTAGCACTTGAAACATCCTAGGGAAATTTTTAAAAACTTATGCTCATATTTTTGTTGCCTAGAAGAGTACAGTGATCAATAAGTCTTTTAAACAGTATATCATATTGGGATAAAATTTTGTGAGACAACGGGAATTAAAGTACAAACAAACAAACAAAACAGGGTAAACTAGAGGCGTACAAGTAAAACCTCTGTAACCGTAAAGGGAGCGTGTTTGTAAATATGTAAGTAGATACCGGTGGGGATAGAATTCAATGAAGTTGGATACGTTTTTAAAAGAGTTATTTAACATTTTTATTTTAAATAATGGAGATTATGTCTTTTCAGCTATTTAATAACATAATGAAATATTTCAGTTGTTTACTTCACATCTGTGAAGGGTTAATGTTTGTTCGCATTCTTTTAGGGAATATGCAAGCAATTACATTTGAAAAGCAGAACTTTCTATCATCTAACTTGGTCTTTAGTTCGATGACTCAGATAGATGTTTGGGAGGAAAAACACTTTTTACTTGTACTTTAGATATGTGGTAAAGTTTTCTACAATAAATATCAGGACATAGTGTGAGTACTCTATAGGATATTTAAAATCCAGGGGTTCCTGGATGGCTCAGTCAGTTAAGCACTGACTGGATCATGGTTCAGGTCATGATCTCACAGTCTGTGGGATCGAGCCCTGCTGTCAGCAAGGAGTTTGCCTGAGATCCTCCCTCTGCCCCTCTCCCTCTACACCCTCTCCCCGATCTGCGTGAGCTTATTCTTTATGTCTCTGTCTCCCTCTCTCAATAAGTTTTTTAAAAAGTATTTCAAAGCAAAACCATAGACAAAAACTCAAAACAAAAATTCCAGGAGAAACTTTATTCTTTTTCTGATTAGAATTGAAATGTTCTGTGTTTATCTGATTTTAAGACACTATTGGTTATAGGCTGCACCATTGATTCAATTACTTTTTGGTGGTAAAAATTAGCATCACTCTCAATGGATGTATAGAGGTAAGAAAACCAATGTCAGCAATGTTAAAATATGAGTGTGTGTGGGTAGGTGGCGTAAGATGCGGAGTGTTTTAAGATTAAAGAAATAAGCCACCTATACACAACAGGTTGTTAAATAACAGGTTTAAAATGTTTATTTTTATGTGACGAGGTTTAATGCAATGTGACTAAACTTTGTCAGTGTTAATATAATTAATGAAAGCACACAACAAATGCTGAGTCTTTATTATTGGCATGAAGCCGTGCTGGGCATTGAGGTTACACAGAAGTATAGAATATGACCAATTTTTTTAATGTAAACAAGAAAATTTAAGAGAAGACAGCACAGTTGATTCTAACAATATGGAAGCACTCATAGATCACAGAAGAGACTGAACTGTAGATGAAGAGCAAGACTTAGACCTGTGTAAAACAGAGAGCTGGTTTTGCTCTCTAAGGCAGAGCTGAATAGTTGGGACAGACCGTATGGCTTATGAAGGGGTTTGGAATGCGCCACCCTGAAATGTTGCATGTTAGCTTGTAGACTAAGTTGAGCTGAAGTGAACCACGGCCCAAAGATTTCAGGAAGAGAGTTTTACCTTCCCTTGATGCCTGAGGGGACTTAGACAGAAGTATGTAGGCATGCCAGGTCTGGGGACCCAAAGGAGGTCCCATGGGACCATCCAAGAGGGTCCTGGGCTATGTGCAGGTTAGAAATCAAGCCAGCAGAAAGTGAGACTATCGTTTATTTAAGCTATAGAGAGAGTGCAGATACAGATAGAGCACCTGGGAGAATCAGGAAGGAATGGAGAGAGAGTCTCATCTTTGCTTGGGGTCTGGGGTTCTTCCTGAGAATAATGGTCTGGTGTGCATGTCCTCTCAGGTACCCAGGAACTAGTCAGAACAAGGACAGGAGTCCAGGCGTCCTCCTTAAGTCACCAGGTCCTTGGAGCCAGGGGTCTTGGTGTTGAGATGTCTAGCACCACTGATCTGGAATACTCCTAGGATGGCCTTGTCAGGTCATTCTCACCCGGTCCTCCCTTAGATATTATCCAGTATGCTGGAAGACTCTAAAGAAATCATGAACCCCTGGACTCTTACAAGTAAGACCTGCTACAAAGCATGTGCAAGGAGGAGTGCAGGTCCAGCAAGAAGAGAAGCAGGAAAAGGAGCGAAACACAGAGTTGTAGGGAGTCCTTGAAATCTCAGGAGTCCTCCCTGTCTCACTAGAAGAGAACGAGCACGAGAGATCAGTGCAGAGAATCTGGGCTAGGTGTGGTAAGCGTTGGGGAAGCTCCTCTCCATGTCCCATTGTCTGGGCCTGGCAGGACAGACAGTTGTGCACCAGACATTTCCTCTTCCCCTTTGGAGTTTCGGAGACATCTACCCCCTGCTCCTCAGCCCTGGACGGCATACAAGCCTCAGTTGCCTGCCTCCCTGCGGGCCTCGTATTCTTGTGGAGCTCTCATATATACAAAAATCAGTTCCTTTTCTCCTGTTTATTGTGCCTGTGTTTAGTTAACAGACCAGCCAGAAGTACACAGAAAGAAGGGAAGAGTTTTCCTCCTCTGTACTTGCAAACACTAAAATACTTGTTACCTGACTTGTAACACAGAAAGTCTGCCTGTCTCAGATGTATAGGAGCAGCTTTACAGGCAAGATTGCTAGTGTCCACGAAGGCTCAGGGGCGGGAGTGCAGGGTGACGAAGCAGAAGCATAGTAGGAACGTAAGTAGAGGTGGGTTAGGGCCGGTTCGAGAGATTTTACATTAGACACTGAGATGCCCCAGCAATTTTCTGAGTCAAAGAATAGACACTGAGATGCCACAGCAATTTTCTGAGTCAGGGAATAAGTTGTTAGAGTGCTCTCTAGAAAGATTGACTCGGTAGCCATAGGTAAAGTAGACCAGGACGCAGTATCAGTAACTCAGGTAGAGAGCAGTTTGGAAGATTAGAGTGATGGTAAATCTATGGGGCGCCATGCATCTCGTTGGCAGCGATATGGGAATAAAAAGAAAGAAACAAAAATGTTGACTCTAATGTTAATAATTAATACCAATATGACTTTAAAATATTGCTTAGTGTCAACTTTATTCCAGGGTTAGTAAACATGATTTGACCTAAAAATGTGATACAGAACCGTGTGCATAATAACTAACTACAAAATCCCCTCTTAAATGCAATGTTGTTAACTTACTCATCTATTGAGTAATTTATTCATTAAAAATTTATTCTATGCCTACTATTTTTGAAGCACTATTTTTTTAGTTTATTTATTTATTTGGAGAGACACACAGTCAGCACAAGTAGGAGAGGGCTCTCTGTGCAGAGCCCTATGAGGGGTTCGAACTCACGAAACCATGAGATCATGACCAAGAGTCAGACGCTTAACTGACTGAGATGCCCAGGTGCCCCTCTAAGCACTATTCTCGGTGCATGAAAGAGCAGTGAACAAAAGAGAAAACACTTCAGTCCTCGTGGATCTTACATTCTAGTAGAAAAGTAAAGAAACATGTAAAATATATCAAGATTCGATGGTGATATGTCCTATTGGTAAAAGCAGGCAAGAGAGTTAAGTTGTAAAGGGGAGAGCTTATTTAAAAATAAGTTTGTTTGTTTTTTTTTTACATAGGATGGTGGGGGGAAACTTCCCTAAGAAGGCAGCATGTAAGGAGAATAGGAAGTGGACACAGGCGTGAACCATGTGGCTATCCAGTAGAGAGAACAGCGAGCAGAAAAACGAGCAGATTCAAGGAACATAGGGAGACCAGTATAGCCAGAATGAATCCGTAAGCAGGAGGCAGAGTAGCAGGAAATTAGAGGTAGCCCAGGGGACACAAACCCAGGGCCCGGCGTTTATTATGAGAATTGTGGCTTATACCCTAATTACAGTGTGAAGCCACTGGAGGATTCTGAACAGAGTAGTATGATCTGGTATTTTTGAAAGGATCCTTGAGATGAGAACGAGTGAGGGCACAAGGCTGGGTAGACGCAGTGAGACCAGTTGAGAAGCTATTTGCAGAAATCAGCTGAGAGATCGCTTAGACCATGGCGGTGGCAGTGAAGGTTGTAAGAACTAGTCAGACTCAAGATATTGTTGGAAGGGAGAGCTGACCGAATCTCTTGATGGCGAGCCAAGGAGAAGAGAGAATGAGGACTCCCGAGTCTCTGGCCTGAGCACTTGGGAGGATGCAGTTGCGATGAATGGATACGCAAGCATCTGCAGGAGAGCCTATCTGGGCTGGGCATGAGGTGGAGAAAGACCAGGAGTTTGTTTTCGTGCTAATTTGCGACGTTTACTATATGTCTAAATGGAGATAATCAAGTTCGTAGTTGACAATCAAATAATGATACCTTTTGATTTTCTCAAGCAGTGTCTGAAAGCTGTCAAGAAGGCCTGGAGTATGTGTTTGGAGAACAGACTCCAACCAAAGGCAGACATTGGGAAATCATTAGCATAAAGATGTGATCTAGTATGAATTTAGGGACTGAGGATGTCTGAGGACTGACTTCCGGGTCCCTGCAAAGTTAAGAGGTCAGGGAAATGAGGGGTCATAAGAGAAAGAGAGAAACAGTGGCTAGTTAAACGCAAGGAAAACCAAAGGAGGGTGGTGTTCTCAAAACCCCTTGAGAAAAATTTTCAAGGTGGAAGGAGTGAGCAAGTGTTTAAATTGTAAGTGATTGACTAGGGCCACTTTGAGACTGAATTATATGAATTCAAGAAAGAATGGAAGATACTGGAGTAATGAACACTCTTTTATGAGAATTATGATCTAAAAGGGAGCAGAGAAATGAGGTAGTAGTTTGAGACTGATGTGGAGTCATGGGAGGGTTTTTAAAGATGAGAGAAAAAGTCTATCCTTATGGTAATGATCCGGGAGAGATCAGGAGCTTGGGGTTAACTCCTGGTGTGATATCCCAGAATAAGTCAGGTGGGAGGGGGATTTAAGGCCCAGTAGCAGGCTTGGTGTTTGGAGCCCAGACAGGTCATTCATATCAATGCAGCACAGCAGGGAGCAGCAGTGAAGGTCCAAGAGAACAAGCCTGCTGGGTCCCTGTTGTGTGACCAGGAGCCAAGTGACTCTACCTCTCTAGGCCTCTGGTCTCTCATTTGTGAAATGAGGGTAAAAGTGGTCCCTGGTTTATAGGGCTGTCATGGAGATTGAGTTAGTTGGCTTATGTAAAGTGCTTAGAACGATTTCTAGCGCACAGTCAGGGCTCTGTAGATGCCAGTTACTGTTGATATAGCAAGAGGAAGAAAGGTAGACGTGCTCAGGCACAGACAGCAAGGGGGATGTGGTGGTAATGGGGAGTGAAGATACTCTTTTCCGATTGCTTTTATTCATTTGTTTATCTTTCATTAAAATAGGAAGCAAAGTCATTTGTTGGGAGTGAGGAGGGGAGTCCATGTTGGATCTTTGACAAGGGGAAGGAGAGGTGTGAACTAGCTGCGTGGGAGAGCAGAGATGTACTGGGAATAGGAAAATGTAGTCGGATTTCTTGGTAACATCTTGTGCCCACTTGAGGTTTTATGAAGACAAATCCAAAGTGAGATATGGTTATACTTTACTTTTTCTGTATTCTTCTTGAGTGGAGGTGAGGAGTATGCATAAAGTTGAATTTAATTGGGGTTGGGATTTTTCCAGAGGAGTGAAATGAAGGAAAGGTAAGAAGGAGACTTGATGTACTCAAGAGAGTGATTGTATAGCAAAAGACCTTTGCTGGTTGCAAGGAAGAAAATAAGGGACTAAAAAAACCAAACTTGAAAGTAAAAAGATCATAGGATTAATGGACTATAGGCCTAAGGATTTCTGGAATCACAGCATTGAAGGGAGTAAGTTGGAAATATAAGAGATGGTAGTTGGAAAACACGATACTGAATTTGTTATCAAGTAGGGGATGTAGTCCTAGGGAATAACGTGTAAGGCATGCCAATGGGTGTGGACGAGGTCTTAGCTTGGGATGCCGTGACAAAGTACTGCAGACTGGGATGCTTCAACAGCAGGAGCTTATTTCTCATAGTTCTGGAAACTGGGCGTCCAAGACCCAATCACCATGAGGGGCGGGGAAGATGGTCACCTCCTTCCTGCAGCCTTTCCTTGGTGCATGTGGGCATCGAAAGAGAGGATGCAAGTTTTCTTGTGTCTTTTTATAAAAGTACGAATCCCATCATGAGGTCTGTACCCTATAACCTCAAGGGCTCGTCCCCAAATATCATCACATTGGGGGTAGTGCTTCAGCATACAAAGTTGTGGGCGATACACTTCAGCCCATAGAAGATGAGGACAGAGGGCAGGATCCAGTCATTGGAGGAGAGGAGAACAAGGGGCTGTGTGGCTGTTGGTTATTGGAGTGTCATCTATGAAATCATAGGAGCAGTGTTAGTGAAAGTAACTGTCAACTAGGATTGAAAATCCTTAAAGAAGGGGGTGACCTAGGATCCGAAGATAATTGCAACAAAGGTGTTATTTGGCATAGTCTGCTGACATGAAACTCAGAGCCGAGTGTTTTTAGGAAGCAGCGAGCAAGGATGGTCACCTTCATGTCCACCGACAAGAGAAGTGTGAGAGGAAGTAGCTTCTATTTAGGAAGCTGCAGAGAAAGCAAAATCCTCAAGTTAGACGATGAGCAAGAAGGTTAGGATAGAACATTCATAGCAGAGACCCAAGGGGACATTTACAGAAAAACGTATTCTTTTTACCTAAGTACAAAGAGCTTCACTGGCCTTGAGGAACATTATTTTACCTTAATTTGGAAAGCTTTGGCCTTGCTTTTACCATTATATGAGAATTGCCTATTGTCTGATTTCTCATTTATCAATGTGAGTTCCTTATAGTTAGTAAATAAAATAAGATGTTGAGTGCACTAGAGGAATCTATTTAAAGAAGCACAGAAGTAAAACTTTCCGTAAAGTACCATGTTTTTCTGAATTAGGTTTCTCAGGTTCTCTTTCTGCCGATAGGTCTACCACAAGGAAGAACTATGATTGTGGGGAGGAGATCATCTGTGCCAGCGGGGGGGGGG
>PISW01016989.1:0-11481 GCA_004023785.1 Mungos mungo
CTAGAGGGTGAAGTCGCTAAGTGTTAAATCTGATCACAGCAGCTGTCTTCTAGAATCCGGGGATGGATTCCCACCACCTTTGGAAGAGAGTCCAAGGGCTTTGACCTGAGAAACACGTGGGCACAGGACCAGAGCCATGGCTCCTCCAGCTGCGGGACGTGGCAGGGCTTCCCCCTCCGGCCTCGCCGCGCACCCGACCACGGAGCCCTGACCGGTGCACGCGTGCGCCCTCGCGGAACGTCCTTGCCTCCCTCACCCCGTCCGCTCGAGGATCTGCACGCACCGCCCTGCTCCACCTGCTCGCAAAATCATTCGTCAAAGATCTATGTGACCCGACTGCCCCCCAGCAACCCTCCCCAGCTCTTCTGGGTCCTCGGGACGCAGCCGGAGCACCTGGCATCGAGTGAGTGCTCAGGACCCTTGGCCCCGTGGCCTGGCGGCGCCCAGTTCGGGCACATGCAGGAGACGGTGCTCTGAGCTGCTCCCAGTGTGGTGGGAAGGGGGTGCAGGCCCCAAGAAGCGTTTCCAGTCTTGGGGTCTGTGGGTCTCTGCCCTCCGAGGGAGGCGGTCCCCTCTCCAGGTGCTGAGGATTAAGGGAGCAGCAGGCTCTAGGCTGGCAGCGTGGGATTGCCAAGGGCACCAGCTGCAGAGTGGGGCTGTGACCCCCGGGATCCCTGACCGAGGCTGTGGGGTCTTGGCGACCCTGGGTCCCCTCACCAGGAGAGGATGCCACGGCCCAGCACTTCCAGGGACCTTCTCAGAAAAGGCACTTGGGAAGACTGGCCGTGTTTATCACGATAGGGGATTCTTACAATGCAGGCTGCACACACACACACACACACACACAAGGAAGAACCAGAATCCAAGTCTTCCTTTTGGACGTGACACCAGGAAGAGGACATAGATCCTAGAACTATCTTTCATCTGGTTCCCTGGGACTGTCACTTCCTGCTGACCTCACTGCGCAGCCAAGGGCAAGCTGAAGGTGCACGGGTCTGGCCCGAGGAAGCGCTGCCCCCGCGCACCCACCTGGGGGTCCCTTGGACCGCGTGCCGGCAGAGGAAGCAAGTCCCAGGTTCCAGGAGGCCCACTGGACACCACGGCTGCTTCTGGAGTGAGGACCACACGGGCCTGGCCTGGCGTCCCCTCGGTCACCCGGCAGCCCGGGCCGCATGGGCTCTGGCTGGAGGGGGAGGGTGGGAGGGGCTGCGGCGCATTTTGATCTGCTGAGAACAAGAGGCACGGGCCGTGGAGACAAGCCCTCGTGGCCCCCTGTTCTGGAGAGAGAAACTTTCCACAGCGAAGCGCTGTGTCCGCGAGGTCCCCCTGAACTCGTCAACAGGCCACGGGCGGAAACGCACGTAGCCTGCGGGGGCTGATGTGCTCCGAGGTGACCCTGTCCACGAAGGTTTCTTTATGTGCGGACACGTGAGCCTTTCCGTGAGCCGTGAGTGAGGCCCGCGCACACCTGGCGAGCGAGGCAGCATGACCGGCGTGTGGTGTGGGGCAGAGCCACTGCGGGGGCCACAGTGGAGCCACGGCAGGGGCCACGGTGGGGGCCTGCGCCCTTGGGTGCTCACCTTCATCTTCTTATCTACTCACCCACTGAAATGCTTTTGATTTAGAAAAATGCTTGCTTAACAGAGAAGGTAGCTTCTGTTCTGGCTGCTCTAACAAAATACCCAGGCTGAGTCGTGCAGAAAACAGAGAGCCCCACACCGAGCCGGCAGGTGCAGGGAGCCAGGCCCTGGGCCCCCCCGGGGTGCGGACACGGCCTTCCCCGTCCATGCACTGAGTTCTTGCCCTCTGCCCTGTTGTGTTTCTGCAGGTTTCCACTCCTTTCAGGGGGGCGGTGCCACCTATTCAAGCTCGGGGCACCTCAGGAGAGGGCTGGGCTGTGCTCACCGGTCAGGGCCTTGCTTTGGGGAATCGATATTGAGTCATAGTTTCTTTACCTCTGTTTTTTTTTTTTTTCCTTCAGCACTGGTGTTACACAGAATACTCGCCGGTGTCACACTACTCTGTGGCTCCTGGCCTGCCGCTCGTCCCTCAGCATCTTGTCCTATTAGGAAATGCTCCCGAAATTCTGTTTTTAAATGGCTGGAAGTTCTTCTGTCATATCCATGCACCACACTTAACTACATTTTAGTATTTAAATTATTTAAAGTATTTTGCAATTATAGGTAAACTGTGATGGATTTTCTTGGGAAACAAATGTTTGGGTCACTCTCTGATAATTTCTTGTGAGTAAATTCCCGGAAGAGCTGCAGAAGTTTTAACTATTTTTAAGCATTTACATCGACATTGACAAATTCCCTTGAGACACTGTTACCAATTTACACCCTTGACACTACTGTCAGGAACTATCAATTTCTCGTTTCTTCCTAAACCGGTATGATTATTGGACATTTGACAATGTGTCAGGCAAGGAAGCGGATAGGGTTTCATTTCCATTTAAGTCTAATTGATTATTGGTGACATTAAATACCTATACACTTTTTCCCTTTGAGGATTCATTGGGTCACATCTCTCCTCCATTTAGAACATTTTAGATGCCCAAGCCCATCGCTCCTGAACTGACGTCCGGGAGGCTCACGGTGCTCTCTGCCGCCCTGAGGGGCCCGGCCCTGTCTCCTGTTTCCAGCCGCACCTGACGCTGCCCTCCCTCCCCACCCCCGGCCCCTCCTGCCCTGGGAGCGCTCTCGCCCACCCCTGTCCCGCAGAGGCTCCGGGACCACGAGACGCTTCCTCCTTATCTCCCAGAATGCGCCTGGCCACCTGCAGTTCTCTCATTCATTTAATTTTCTTCCTCCCGAATTGGGTGCTTCCTGCCCTCAGTGCTCCCGGGAGGGTCCCCAGAGGACAGCGGATATCCTCACAGGAGCGGCGCTCTGTGGGTGGTTGGAGGGACCCCCCCCCAGAGTGGACGGTGATGGATTTGGGTGGCGCGTGGGCTGCCGCGGTAACGCCCATGCAAGGCTGTAGTGCCGGGAGCCAGCTCTGCTCCCAGGAACCCGGGGACCTGTCCTGGTTTCGCACAAGGTCCCTGTGAGTGAGCGCCCGGGTGGGTGGATGGGGGCATTTGTGATGCGGTGGGGGGAGGATGGAGGGTGCCTCGCTGCGCTGCAGGGGGGCGGCCACGCCTGTAACAACGTCTCAGACCCCGCCTCCCTCCCCTCTCCGGGTGAACCGCTGGGACCTGGGGGTGGGGGGAGAGGTGGCTCTGCTCTTAGGAGGGGGTGGCCCGAGGACCCCCGCTGTCTGCCCTCATTCGGTGCCCATCGATTCCCACCAACTCCCGCCTGTTCCTTCCAGCTTTTTCTTATTTTAAAACACATTTTTGAAAATTAACAAAGAATGCAAAATTATAGGTAAATTTAATGTGATCTTGGGGGGTCATTCTTCCTCAGCTGAGCTGTCACTTATTTCACGGGCTGTGTACTTTTTTAAAAAATTCAGGCAAAATTCACATAAAATTAACCATTTTAAGTGAGTACTTCAGTGGCATTTAGCGCATTCTCCGTGCTGTGCTCCCACCACCTCCATCGGGTCTAGAACATTCCCATCGTCCCAAAGGAGTGTTCATATCCAATAAGGAGTTTCTGTCCGACCCCCGGAGCCCCCCACCTGCCAGTCGTCTCCTTCCCTACGGATTTACCGGTTTGGGACGCTCTGTATAAACGGAATCATGCAGCATGCGGTCGCTTGTGCCTGCTTCTCGCATGGAGCCTGATGTGTTCGCGGTTCACCCACGGCCGAGCGATGGCCCGTCATAGAAGTGCGTCCTCCATCCCCCCGTTGGGGGACGTTTGGGCTGTTTCTGGTTTTTGACCGCCATCAACAGTGCTGCTCTGACTAGGGCTGTCCATGCCTGATGTGAGTCCGTGTTTTCCACTCTTCGGGGGCCTGTATCTGTGGATCATACACCACCTGTGTATGCAACTTCTTTTACGAACCACCAAACCGTTTCCACACTGGCCGAACCCCTTCACATTTCCACCAGCGCTGCACGGAGGTCCCGATTTCTCAGTGTTTTTGTGGACACTGTTGTTTTCCAATTTTTAACAAGTGTAGCCATCCCAGCGGGTGTGAAGTGGCAGCTCACTGTGTTTTGATTTGCATTTGCCTGAAGACCGATGATGCTGAGCACCTTCCAGGGGCCCGTTGGACACTGACATGCCGTCTTTGGACACACGTCTGTCCAAGCCCTTTGCGCATTCTCTGGTTGGGTTGTTTGGACTGTTGTTGCTACGTTGTTGGAGCTCTTTGTCTATTCCAGAAAGACGACTCATATCAGATATATGATTTACAAGTGTTTTCTCCCATTCGTGGGTTGTCATTTCACATTCTTGATACGTCCTTCAACACACAGATTTTTAATTTTGATTAAATCCAATTTATCTATTTTTTTTCTCTGGTTGCTCATTTTTGGCGTCACAGTAAAGATACCAGTGCTAAATCCTAGGATCTCAAGATTTATCCCTGTGGTTTCCTCTAAGATTTTAATGATTTTTAGCTCTTTTATTTAGATCTTTGATCCATTTTTGAGTTAATTATTGTATACGGTGTGAGGTAGGGGTTCAACTTGACTTTGCACACGGACATCCAGTCTTCCCAACACCATTTGTTGAAGGGGTGCTATGTACTTCTGTGACATTTATTTGTCTCTGCAATCAAGCAGTCATTTGATGGGCGCTGGACAAGGTAGGATGACCAGATCCAGTTTTTCAATGGGGTAGGACCCTTGTGTGCCCAAACGTCCCATCTGAGCGTGCACACATCTCACTGATATCAACAGTCTGAGTACGTGTCTCACGGTCATGAAAGATGAGCTCATACCCGACTTTCTTACCCTTTCTGAGGAGGTGTGCCCACGTCCTTAAATTAAAAGGGAGAGGTTCAGAGTGGTCAAATTTTCTATAGGGGTGGTGTCAGGGGTGGTGGAGAGCAGGAAGGGAAGTTTTAGATCATTCTAAATGCTATGCTTTCTAAAGAGTCAAGGAGACACACACACATTGCAGATCCCCTGGTTCTGTACCACAGGCCTTTCAAAAGGGGTTTCAAACCTCTGCCCATCCACACACACCTCTTTACTAAGTACAAAACAACCGCGTGTCCCTGCTGATCAGGCACGCGGTGGCCACATGTACTCACCAGTAAAGCACAAGGTGACCCTGTGTATGTGCCCCCCACCCCATCGAGCACTAGGCAACCCTGTGTCCCTGCTGATCAGGCACCAGGTGACCATGGGGACCAATGGTTTCATATACAACTTCATTCCCTTAACATCCATCAGGCTGGGTGCTGTAGTTCGGAAAGTGGCCATGGCTGTAGTGGGGACACGCTCACTGGGATCACATCCAGTGCGTCTGTGTCCTTTCATGGCAGCTGCGAACCCCAGCTGTGAACCCCAGCTCCAGACTCAGGGTCACTCACAGCCGAGCCTGGTCTACAATGGATAGTACAGTTTGGTGACCTCTCTGAGCCTCGGTGTGACACATCTGTAGCCCCTCCCTCGTGCCTCCTGGGGCTCCCGAGAGGCATGGGGACCCATGGTCATGGGTTCACGGGAAGTGCTGCGCAGAGTCCTGGTCCTCAGTTTGCGTCCAACAGACAAGTCCAAGCTTCCCCTTCTCAGTCGCTGTTTGGAAAACGGATTGTGTGGAGGATGGGAGTGGGTTCTCAGAGAAAACCTAACCGAGTCTGATGACCTTACTGCTCAGAACCGGGAATCGCATTCGGGAGGATTGAGTGTGTGGTCCCGTAACTCCTCCCACGAGTCACCAGGCACACGGACAGTAGGTCTGAGAGTGGCTTTGTTGGACCTATGGTGTCTTCCTAACTTTTTTTTTAAAGTGGTCTTCACGCCTAGTGTGTAGCTAGCTTAGCACAGGGCTTGAACTCACGACCCTGAGATCCAGACCTGAGCTGAGATCAAGAGTCAGATGCTCAACCGACTGAGCCACCCGGGCAGGTCTTCCTAACTTTGAAATGAAAGATAAGAGAAACTAAGTGGAAAAAAATCGATTACAAGTTAAAACTTCACAGTCGATAAGAAACAACTGAAGCAGAAGGTAGAGGAATGTTCTGGAAGACGTTTCAGACCCATCTGAAGGGCGGTGAGTTAAAAACCAAAGCACCGACAGCATTTGTAAAGTGACCGAGACCCGTGCTGAGGGGGTGACCCTTGGTTGCCTACCTGGACCGGCGTAGACTCTTGGCAGGTGGGGCGCGTCAAGTGAGGGACGGGAAGCCCAGGGGAATGTGAATTTTAGAAAGACAGCAAGTAACTCTTCAGGAGAGCAAGTCCCGAACATTGCACAGGACATGCTAATCTAAAAACCTCTGTGCTGTTTATGTGAAATCCCGATTTAACTGGGTGCCTGGTATTTTCACACGGCACACCAGACAGTCAGCCCTCTTGTATGTTTGTATGCATTTATTTATTTATTTTCATTTTTAAAAGTTTATGTATTTATTTTGGGAGAGAAAGAGAAAGCACAAGTGGGGGAGGGGCAGAGAGAGGGAGAGAGAGAATCCCAAGCAGCTTCTGCTCTGTCTTCACGGAGCCCCACATGGGGCTCAAACTCATGAACCAGATCATGTCTTGAATCAGAGTTGGAGGCTCAATCGACTCAACCATTCAGGTGCCCAATTTTTTTTAAGAGAAAGAGCACATGAGCTGGGGAGATAGGCAGAGGGAGAGAGAGAGAGAGAATCTTTTTTTAAATTAAGCTTTATTTATTTTGAGAGAGAGAGAGAGAGAGAGAGAGAGAGAGAGAGAGAGAGAGAGAAGGGAAGGGTGGAGAGAGAGAGTCCCAAGCAGACTCCATGCTGTGAGCATAGAGCCCCATGCAGGGGCAGCAGTGGGGGGACTCTATCCCATGAACCGTGGAATCACGCCTTGAGCCAAAATCAAGAGTTGGAAGCTTAGCCAACTGAGCCACCAGGAGCTCCCAGGGAGGGTATCCTAGGCAGGCTCCATGCTCAGTGTGGAGCCCAATGCGGGGCTTGACACGACCCTAGGACCATGACCTGAGCTGAAGTCAGGAGTTGGATGCTCATCGGACTGAGACACCTACGTGCCCCTGGAAAGTTCTCTTAAAAATAAACGAACGGATGATTGTTCAAGGAAGCGGAGAAGCGTTATGAATGGCGGGGTCACACACACCGTAATGTGGGTAAGGACGGGAAGATGGTCTCTAAAGTCGAGCAAAATCATAACGAGGAGCGGAACTGAAATCCGCACCATCAGCGGAACCGCCGGGCTGCCGGGGTCCCGGACGCGGCCTCACAGGCCTCCGAGGGCAGCACCAGCGGGCGTGGCTCCTTCTGAAAACAGCTGGACCCCGTGGAGAAGTAGCCGTACGAACACAACCAACCTCAGACCCAGGACGAGTCACTCCTGGAACCTACGCGGGGAGGAAGCTGCCTGCCTAACGGGAATTCGGAGCTGCCCCGCTGTCTGGCGGCCGGAAGGCCGAGCGGGGACGGGAGCCCCACACCCCCGCTGCCCCCTGGGCAGAGGCAGGAGCGGGCAGGGACCCGCCGTCCTCCCGAGCCAGCAGCGGGCCGAGCGTCGGTACTCATCCCTACAAACTAGGCTCAACAGGAAACCCCCAAAGGGCAGTGGTAGTGAGATCGTCAGCGATCAAAAGTGCAAAGAGCAAGTTAACGTTGTCCTGTCTTTAGTTTTGTTTGAAGAATAAAGTTTAAAACGTACGTAAAGGGAACGGCCACAGACCTTCAGGCAGATAAAAACCGTAGCCGACCCGGACAGCGCATCCCACGCACCGGGTCAGGGGTTTTGTGACCCAGAGCCCCTCCAGAGCGGCCCGTGGGCCACCTGAACTGTGGGCACGGGGCGCCTGGGGCTCCGGCGGGCGAGCGTCCGGCTCTCGACCTCAGCTCAGCTCCTGCTCTCACCGGTTCAGGCGTCTTGAGGCCCGCGTCAGGCTCTGCGCTGACAGCAGGCTGCCTGGGTTCTCTCTCCCCGTCCCTCTGCCTTCCCCCCTTCTCTTTCTCTCAAAATAAAGAAGCTTGAAAAATAAAATAGAATATCTGAACAGATTCTCCCCGTCGGCTGCCGCCTCACGCCAGGCTCTCAACAGCCCGGAGCGGGGGGCTTGGGCTCAGCTGGGCCTGAGGTTCTCTGCCCTCCCAGCCTCACCGCTGCCGGCTGTGAGCGCTGACTCTTCCGAAGTGTTTCGCTGTTGGGATCCTTTGAGCCTAAAAGGTGTCCCATGAAGCTAAATTGCCTTCTTCCCACTTTAGAAAGCGTCTTCTGATTCCTCATCACTCCACTCCGAAGGGAACACAATGGGCACATTCAAGCCCTCGCCGCGTGGGCCCCGCGTAAATATATTGTGAACGGCGGGCTTTGTTCCGAGGGGCTGACTGCTGTCTTGCGGGCACGGAGCTGGGAGACACTGGTGCTGAGTGAATACCCCCTACGTCAGGCTTCGGGGCGCGACCCTCTCAAAGGCAGACAGGCGTCCGCTCCTTTTGTGAAAAGCACTGTCTAATGGCTGGTGTACTCATTATGGGCGTTTCACTCTTGCGTTTAAGAATCGTGCCCCGCTTGGTTTTCACTTGAATCCTGCCTCCCGGCTTCCTCTGACTGCGGAAGAAGGAGCGGAGTGGGGAGCACAAGCCGCCGAGTCTCTGATTCTACTTCACACGCTTCACGCCAAACACGCATCAGCTTCATCTAACACCCTCCGAGGCCACGGTAAGAGGCTGGAATTGCAAAGAGCCCGGAATACGGCGACTAATAAAAAACCAACCCGCCTGTTAGCCCGCGTTCTGAGCCAAGTCTTTAGAGACACGAGGACCGTTCATTAATTTGCCGTCCCCGGGACCAAGCTTGGGATCACGTTCTGGTTTTTCTCATAAGCAGAGTCCGAGAAGTCAGCAAGAGAAGCTGCCTTTGAAATTCCTTTTCATCCGAGGCGGCGCTGAAGTGCACCTTTGATGGCACGCACGGCCATGTGACCACGGGTCAGGGTGGGCGTCAGCGCGGCGCGCTCTGGGAGGCTCTGTCGTTGGGTGTGGCTGTCCAGCGAGTAGCATAAGCAGCGGAGGCTCGTTCCTAAGGTGGGTGATGAAGCCTCCAAGGGGCCGCCTGGGGCTCTCGGGTCAGGTGGGGATCTCAGAGAGAGAGGGACCGTGTGGCCTCCTGGGGACAGGTCAGGAGCCGTCTTCACGGCTCAGCCACGCGTGGATGCTGTGCAGGCCAGGGATGCCTAGCTGTTCGTTTCCTTGCTGGGGACGGTCTCCAGGGCAAACAGCCACGATTCACATTCTGTGACCGTGTCCTTGTGGATACGTGGCTTCAGGTGTCCTCGTGGGAGCCATCAGCTCGCGGTTGCCCGGTGGGGATGCGGAGGTGGACGGAGCCTCCGTCCGCACACGTGGCCATCTAACCGTGTGCGTGCATGCGTCTCCGGGTACGGTGGAGAGGGGGCGGGAGCAGGGGGAGAGAGGGGCCCCAGGAACTGAAACGCGGCAACGAGCAGATGCCGGAATGGCTTCCCCGACAGTCGGCAGCCGCACAGCGAGGCCCTCGGGCCGGTGCAGAGTCCGCGAGGCCCCCTGCCACCGCCAAACCCGGGTGGGGGCGCAGCCAGGGAGCACCGCGGCACACGCGGCAGGAGCCCTCTCCCTGCACGGCCGGCTCGGGTCCTCACGTTCTAGAAGAGCACGTCCTTGGAAACAAAGCCTTCGAACAGGCGCCCAGGTCCTGAAGAGACTGGCAAACCCTGGATCATGTCCCACGGTCCCGAGTGGTCTGAGCAGGTTCGGAGCCCACGCAGGGCACCGGGGGGACACTGGGATGACCCTGGAGGGAGGCTGAGCTTGGGGCCCGTGAGGTGCTTGAGGAACAAAGCAGGTACTCATGGGACCGACTCCTGGGGACATCACGACCTTTACGGCAGCTGCTTAACTGTGTCACTGGGGAGCAAACGCTCACCCTGAGGAGATCGGTGACAGGAGGCCAAGTGACACCCCTGTCCTGGGACGTGAGTGGGGTGAGTTCCAGGTCACACCCGGAGCCAGACACCACCAGGCAGCGGCGGGCACCTGGGGGGCAGGGTTGTGGGCCCCGCTCAGCCGCTGGGACTGAGGTGTGACAGAGGCGGGCTCCCCAGGGGCTGACCTCGCCTCCTCCGGCCCCCTCCTGACTCAAGATTGCTGCCACAGCACCGGCCATTATCCTGCTCCCACTGGAGCCCGAAGGACAGATCCCGGGATCTTCTGGCCCGTGGGGCCCCATCTGGCTGGAGCGCTGCACCCGTCCTGCGTGAATTAGTTGTCAAGTCTGTGACCCCCTAGACCTCCAGGCCACGAGCCCCAACCCTGATGGGTCAAGGGGCAGGCGCAGGGAGTGAGGCTTGTGGGTCCAGGCCACCTGAGACCGGGGAGGGGCAGAGCTTCCTTCCCAGGTCGCCAGGTGCTGCGTCCCCCATCGGGAGACTGGAGCGACGGATGTGGGACGTGTGAGCCCCGGGAAGGCGCGTGCGGCCATCCTGGACCTCTGTCAGGACTGGGTCAGTGGGAGATTTGTCTCAGCCACGATCCAGGATGGTTCCAGAAGCCGTGGCCAGGTTCCCAGCGTCTGCTCAGTGATGTCACAAGTTCATAAGCTGTTCTTTACAACAAACTTTGATCAGTGACCATTTCTGCCATTCCCACGGTAGCAGGGGGCCTTGAGCACCCCACACGCCTCCCCCGGATTCAGCGACCCGTAACTGACCCCTCTTCTCGGGCCCCTCCCCCAGCAGCCCTCCCCCCGAGATCCCTTAGGGGGCTGTCGGCACCGGATTCTGTCTTGACTTTCGTAAATACACCATTTTAGCCTCTGAGAAATGGTGGATATTGTTTTCTCTCTGGCCTGTGAACTTTCGAGTTCAATGTGCTAACGTTACAGTTTATAGCTTCTGTGTAAACTGATTAATGGGAACTGGCTATTCTCTCTTTGGGGAGCCTGCCCACCTGCTCTGTGCGGACGGAAGCCTGGGGTGCGGGAAGCGGTGGGTCTGCGGCATCGGCGCGTTTAGGCGGAGTCCCAGCCAGCCCTCCCCTCCCCACCACGCGGCTGGGCTCCCCCCGGCGGCACGCGGGTCCCCACTGGCATCTCGCATGCTCTGATGTGGGTGCATCAGGTTGGCGGTCCAGAGGGGGCCTGAGCCATCTCGAGCCCGGCCTGTGATGCCATCAGCCCCCGAGGGCGGAGGAGGCAAGGTGGACATGGGGCCTTGGTGCCCTGTGCCCTGAGCCAAAGCCGCTGGGACCCAACCTGCTCCAGACCCAGAGGGAAAGGTGCTGTGGGCTCAGTCCTGTCCCAGCACAGGGAATGAGGTGCTGTGGGCTCAGTCCTGTCCCAGCACGGGGGATGAGGTGCTGTGGGCTCAGTCCTGTCCCGGCATGGGGAATGAGGTGCTGTGGGCTCAGTCCTGTCCCGGCACGGGGGATGAGGTG
>PISW01016990.1:0-11450 GCA_004023785.1 Mungos mungo
CCCCGTCTGGGCCCGCCCACGCCGTCTGGGCCCGCCCACACCATCTGGGGCAGGCCTGCCTGGGCCGGCGGGAGTCCCCACCTGCATGTTTGGGCAGCTCAGCCAGAGCTCAGACACGTCCCTAGGACATCCGGCGGCCGCGTGCTCTCTGGGGACCCAGGGCACAGTCGTGTCACTCAGGAGAACAGCAGACAGACTGAGTCACAGACAGACATGCGAGACCAGAAGCGTGGACCAGCTGTCGGGCCCTGACCTCTCCCGGCACCGCCACCGTTTGACCTTTCCTGAGTCTTGGCCCCTTTCTCTTCCCAGGTTCATCCCATGTTTACGCGTGGGCATGGGCTGCACGCCCCTTGGCTCTCGGTCTGGTCGACCACTCTTTCCCAGGACGGCCTCCTGACTTCCTGGTGCCACCCTGCATCCTCGCGGGCACCAGACGGCATGTCCTGTGTGTACCGTGTCCCCTCCCCAGGGAGGCCCAGCTGCACTCACCTCTGCACGGAAAATGACAGCGACGCTGAGCTGCCCGTTCACTGCCGAGAGCAAGGACGCAGAACCGCATCCTGTCCCTTGAAGGAGAGCTTGCAAATGGGCTTTTTGAAAGAAAAGGCAGTCCCGTCTCCATCAGAGGGGACGCTCCTGTGCTGGACACCAGGGACCGTCCCTCGAGTGCCTTGGGAGGCGCGAGGCTGAGTGAGCAATGGCGGAGGGAGAGGGGAGTCCTGGAGGTGAGCCCTGGGGTGGGAAGGGCAGCCGCACCCCTAACCCTCTGCAGAGAAGGGCCCAGGACTCGGGCCGCAGCGCCAAGGTGCCCGTCATCCAAGGACGTCCCATGTGGACTTTCCGATGGGAACTAGAATCTGCCATATTGTTCTCTCAAAAAGGGGAGCAAGACTCAAATAGAGGGGAGATCTTTGGGAGCAGAGGACAAGCGGTGGCCAGGGAATCGCATAAACAGCCTAGAGGGACCGCGATCTGGGACCCGCCGGGAGCGCTGGAAGTGCTGGCCGCCTGGCACGTTGGCGGGAAGTGAGCGGCTCAGGGCAATGCCCACAATAATGACGACCTTCCTTCGCGCTTGCTGAACACTTAAGTGTGTTGGAGTCTTGTCATAAAACGCAGGAAAATAAAGGAATGCTTGATTCTTCATTAAATCCTAGGATGTTCTGACTCTGGGACAAGTAATTTTATGACAAATAAAATCAACCATCCAACCAACAAATATTTTCCATGTAGAGCTGAGGAAAGTGGGCAGTTGGGTGAATTCAACCCAATTAAGCAATCATATCCAAAGGCATCCATGTCTGAATTGAGCCCAAACCTACCATAGAAAGATCCTTAATAATATCGTCTGAAGTTTGGCTTAATAAATGTTTCTTTGCATGAGCAGAGAATTAAACGGACAGAAAGCTAATGGCTGGTGCAGAGGAGGACGCAGGATGCTAGTCTGACCTGCGGCAGGGGGTTGAGCGGGAGGCCGGTGAGTGGGAGGCGGAGTGAGCTGGGGTCACAGGATGACCCGGAAAGAACCCCAGGCGACCTCAGCAAGCCACCGCGGGGGGGCCAGTTCGGAACCGCCAACATTCAACTGGATGGATGTAAAGGTCGAAGCCTGAATCTGAACACAACTAGACGTTCCTGGGGCGATGGGACGCCGTCTCTTTCCGCGGCTCTACGGTCAGCGGCCCAGGTCGCATCGAGGACTGTGGGGGCAGCAGGAGCCGGCAGTCTGGACACACGCACGTGCACCTGCACACACACACAAGCACGTGCATGCACGCATACATGCACACACATACACATATGCACACACACGTACACTGAGACACTTGTGCACACACTGCATTGTGTTTACCCATACATATGTACAAATGTGCACACGCACACACCAGTGTGTACATGTGCGGCATGCACACACACATGCACATTCTTGTAGCACGCACATGTACACACGCATGCACACACATGCACACACATGCATGCACATGTGTGCATCACGCAAATGCACATAGATGTGCACACACAGGCACACGCACACACGCGTGCAGACAGGCACACGCGCACTCGCGCACACGCGCACAGACAGGCACGCACACACTCGCGCACACGTGCACACACAAGCACACGCACACTCGCGCACACGTGCACACTCGCGTACACGCACAGGCACACGCGCGCTTGCACACACGCACTTGCACACGCGCGCGCACACACAGGCACACACACACTTGCACACACATGCACACTTCAGGGGCCTGTGGGGAGCACGGGGTCTGCCCACACGGCTGAGGGTCAGAGAACGCAGAGACCTCTCCTTGTTGGCCAGGACGGCCCAGCGGGAGGAGCTTTCGGCTTCCTTCCAGGGCAAGGTCGGCCTCGCTGCTCACTCTGCCTCCGGAGGGAGGAAGCCACGGGGCCGTGTCGTGCCCTTAAGTACGTTTCTGCATAAAGTGACACGCGGGGGAGCGAGCGCCTGCAGACACCACAGCTGGAAGACCACACGCGGCGCCTTCCTGCCTCCACTGCCGGCCACGGGGACGGGGCAGGCCCGCACACGGCCCGGTCCCTCCCGCACCCGCCGCGGCCAAACCCCGTGTGGCCCACGTGTCACCACGAGGTTCGGATTCAGCAAGAACGCACCTGCCACACACTGGGCGTGGAGCTGGGCCCGGGGCGGTTTCTCCAGGCATCAGGGCGCCCAGCGGTGTCTGCCGAGCGGGCCGGAGCCCTGGGCCACGCGGAGGTAGGCGGTCTAGCGAACGCTACCCGATCATGCGCCCCGCCACGTGAGTCTGCCAATCCCGCACTGCTCTGGGACCTGCACAAACAGCTCCCAGCCTCCGGGCCACTGAGACAGCCATGGAAGGGGCGCCTGGGGGGCTCAGTCGGCGGCCGACTTCGGCTCAGGTCAGGATCTCACAGCTCATGAGTTCGAGCCCTGAGTCAGGCTCTGCGCTGACGGCTGAGAGCCTGGAGCTGCTTCGGATTCTGTGTCCCCCTCTCTCTGCCCCTCCCCCGCTCACGCTCGGTCGCTCTGTCTCTGTGTCTCTCAAAAATAATAAACATTAAAGAATTAAAAGAGAGAGAGAGCCATGGAGCGGGATGCGTAAATAACTCATCCTCTGGGGGATTTTTTCTCCTCACATCAGCCCTTAGAGTTGTTTGGACACATCGTGCCACTGGGACCCCGGTAGCCCCTGCCGCGCAGCGGACGTGGGACTAAGAGAAGCCACGTTCCACATGAGGACGCAGGTGCCGCGGTGGCCCGGCCGCCGGTGAGTCCGGCACCGCGGCGAGTCCGCAGCCGATTCCAAACGCCAATCTGTTACATGCGTTTCATCCCTTTTTCCTCCGCCAAATAGAGCCCTTCTTCCTAAAGACTCAACGGCACGTGTTTCCGGCATCATCACTAACCTCGCCACCTCTCCGTGAGGCCACAAAACCGGAGCGAACCCCAACTGCCGCGCAAACCGTAACGGCCTCTTTGCAAAAGACAGAAGCGATGTCCCCGAGTCTGAGCGTCGGTTCCCAGCGCAGTGTCCGTGAAACCCGCGGTCACGGTCTGTGGGAGCCACCTTGGGGGGGCGTCCGCTGCCCGGCAGAGCCGCCGTGGGGGGGGCGTGTTGTGACGAGACCCCGCTGCTTCCTCACAAACATTCACAGATACGCAAACGGACGTGCCCTGGACGGGGACGGGGAGGAATCCCCACGGCCTCCCGGGTCTCAGGGGCCTGCAGCTCTCAGGTGGTCTGTGAGGTCGTGTGGGGACAGCGTTGGGGGCGCCTGGCGGTTCCGTCTGGAGAGCGCGCCACTCTTGTTCTCAAGGCTGGGAGTTCGAGCCTCACACAGAGTATCGAGTTTACTTAAAAAACAAACAGAAAAATAGTCTGGGGACACCTGGGGGGCTCGGACGGTTAAACGTCTGGCTTCAGCTCAGGTCATGATCTCACGGTTCGTGGGTTCGAGCCCCGTGCTGGGCTCTGTGCTGACAGCTCAGAGCCTGGAGCTGCTTCAGATTCTGTGTCTCCCTCTCTCTCTGCCCCTCCCCCATTCATGTTCTGTGTGCGTCTCTCTCCCAAAAATGACTAAACATTAAACATTTTAAAAGGCCAAAGCCGCCCTACACTGCCGGTCCCGCGGCGACACCAGGTGCCCCTGCGCGTGTGGCGGCCTCATTTCCGGGGCAAAGCGGCCGAAGGAGCCCGGTGCCCGGTGTGCGAGGCGGTCACCCCCCTCATCGTTCTGGCGTGCGTCCTAGTGTCCCCGTTACCCTCAGTTAACTTTTGCTCCAGGAGCCGGTGGCTGTCCCGCTGCTCCATCAGGCCCGGCGCAGACTTCCGGTTGCACATGCGGCTGCGGGTGTGTCCAGCACACAGGCAGGGGACGGGGACGGCAGGCACACGCGGGTTTTCTCCACACGCCTGCTGGGGGGGGCGCAGGGTCCCCGGAGCGGCCCTGCAGACAGAGCCCCCACCCACCGAGTGTGCTCACCCCCCTGCAGTGAGAGTCCCTTCCCTCCCCCGTTCGACAGCTGGGGGGGGTGTGAGAAAGGGGAGAGCAGGGGAGGGAGGAAGACAGAAAGCCCTCGGGAGCTGGACCGTGTCCCTTCCTAGACTCGAGGGGTCCCGGGCACGAAGCAGGGGTTCTCAGAGCGTCAGGCACAGTGGAGAGGGCGGGTTTGGGGGTCCCGGCTCACTGTCCCTGTTGTGCAGACCCTTGTGTCCCCGAGGAAGCGTCCCCGAGCCCCCTGCAGCCCGTCCTCAGCCCTCCCCCAAGGATCGCAGGGGAGGGGGCTGCACATGGCATCCGCGGCCCCCACGGGGCTGTGCCCTCCAAGGGGCAGGGCGGCGGCCTCTGCCCGGGGGGCCTGCCCTCCACACTGTGCAGTCACCGGCCTCAGGCGCTCCTCCGGCTCTCCCAGCGGACACCCTGCTCACCACGGCAGCCAAAGCACCCCTGAGGCTGGCCCAGAAGGAGGCGGGCCCGCGGCCATGAAGGAGCCGCTCTGGTAAGGGATCGAGACAGCTGAACCCTCTAGAATCCGATAAGGCTCCACCTCCCAGGAGCCCCGCCTGCGGGACAGGAGCGGTGGCCGGCCTGCGTGGCCGGGGTGGGGGTGACGCCGAGACAGGAGGCCGCAGAGCCTGGACAGGGACACAGGGGGGACCTCTCGCCCATGCTCAGCAAACTGGTGGTCTGTTCACTGGCTCTGCGGGCCCGGCCGTCCCCAGCCTCCAGGTAACGCTGACCCTGCGTGGCCGCCTCGCCAGTCTGAGGCTCAGGGCCCTGCCCGCAGCACCCGCCGACGGGCCGGAGGCTGGCACGCGGCCAGGCAGACCCCCGGCCCCACCCACGCACCCCCTGCAGGCCTCTGCTGGGCTGCACTAACCCCAGCCCCCCGAAGGCTGCTCCCCAGGTTTTAATTGAATGTTTTCAAATTTTGTGCTGTAGCTCGGAGGCTCTGTGCTCTCAGGGGGCGTGATTTTACAAATTGGAGAAAAAGTAAAATAAAATAAAATAAATGAAAGGTCTTTCTGTTCTCTCCCTCCCCCCCACACCTTACGGGAAGACAAGCGTAAGCAGGCTGCGTGGGGGGCGCCTGCGGACTCGCGGTAAAAGCCCCGGGCTGCGCCCGTCCCTCGCATCCCCCCAAGGGGCTCACCTCTCATGCGAGTCAGGGCTGGGGAGGCCTCGAACCAACCGCCCGGCTCCCAGAGCAGGGGGCCAGGCCCCAGCACTCCTGACCCCGCCTCCCCTGAGTCCAGGCACAGGGGCCAGAGGCCTTGCTAATGTGTTTTAAGTGCTTGTAACTCATGCCCTGGGCGGAAAGACTGGAATTAGGGTGCAGTGCGGAGATGGGCCGCCTGGCTCACGGCGGGTCCGGCCCAGCCCCGGCCCCCGCCCAGACTCTGCCCCGGCACACCCAGGAGAGACTCCCGCACTCTCCCCTCCGCCGATGGTCCGCTCAGGTCCGTCTAGCACCCTCTTGCCAGCCCCTGGGGCCCGACAGCAGCCCCGCCGAGATCTCTGGGGTCTTCTCTCTCGGGTCTCGAAGATGCCACACGAAAGCTCACACCCGGTTCTCCGCTTGGATGAGGCCCGACTCCCGGGAGCAGAGGTGGGGAGGGAGGGTGTGGAGGCTGCGTGTCCATTTGTCTGTCTGTAGGGCTCGTGCTGTCCTTCTCTGTCCCTGCCCGAATTCTGACACATAGAGACGCCAGAATGGTAAGTCACGAACCGCGTGTGGGGACAGACGGGCCTCAGCCACCCACCACGTGCACTGGCGGGGAGTCCCCTGCGGCGGCGCCATCTCTGGGGGCGGAGGTGACTGCAGGGCGGACCTGGGACCCGGTGTGGACTCCGTCTCACGGGGCTCCAAGCACAGCCCAGGCCCTGAGCTTGGTTAGGGGGCCAGGGATATGCCTGTGGGTAGAGCGAGGGGTCTGATTCGGGGTCACACCCTCTCCCCATGGTCCCTGAAATCCCACATGAGCACACAGCTCTGGAAAGGCCTCAAGGCATCTACCAATTTAACATTTCTAAACATAAATAGGACTACTCACTTCCTGTTTAGAACCTTATTTCCCATCCCCCGCAAACCCTCAGCTTTCAGTACTCTGCCTGTCTCTCAAACCCCCTCTCTCTTACTCCCTCTAGACACACCTGCCCTCCAGTCACCCTGCGGTGCCCTCAGAGCCCTGACCTTCTGATCCTGCTCTGTGCTGGGGCCTCTGAAGACGTGACACCCTCTACCTGGCGAACTCCTGTTCATCCCTCAAAGCCCAGCTGGAACAGCCTCACTGCAGGTGCATCCGTTTTCCTCTCAGCGGAGTTTATGAGTCCTACCTTCCTGTCCTCACATCTCCAGTATATCCCGAGCCCAGCGGACCCCCTCCCCCTGGACCACTCGCTCCTTCACCGTGAGAGCGATGTCTGGTCTGCTGCCAGGTTCCAGGGCGCCAGGCTCAGTGGCTTCCCGGGGGCAAGTGCGCAGGTGCTCTCTGTGAGTGAACGTGTGGTCCTCTGACCTCACAAACACCTTTGCAGAGAATACACTCCAAGCCAGGGAGACACATGGGGCGCGGGCCCCACATCGCCAAGCGTGGGGGGAGGGGCTGGGCTGCGAGGCCCATCAGCGAGGGGGGAGGGGCAGGCTGTCGAGCGACAATGCCCCAACTTGACCGAGTCTCTCCCCAGACCCTCTCTGGGGCGATGGAACAGGAAGGGGAGGGGCATTCGGCCTCCAAACCCTCACCCCAGCGGCCCCATGACCTCTCGAGACCTCTGAGTGGGAGGAGTGAGCCCCACGTGCCTGGCGCCCGAGACCCCAAGTCCACCGTGTTCCCCGGAACAGCTGATGCGCAGCCTTTTCCGAGACCCAGGCCCCGAGTGACATGGGGCCTCGCGGTCAGGATGCACGATGCTGAGCTGGTCACGTGTGCAGTGGAAAGAATGAGGTCGCTTCCTTAAGAGGGCCCTGCCCATTTGGACTTCGGGCCACATGGTTTGTGGCTTGTGCCCCTGAGTGAAGTGAAGGACCCTCTGGTCTCGGTTTCCTGCGTCTCAGTGGTTCCTTGTTTACGCCGTAACCGCTTGGGTCGGGGGGCGTCTGGCCGTGCCCCTCTTCCGCTCCGTGCGGCGCGCTGGGGGTCCACTACTGGCCGGGGTGGTCACGCCGCATGGGTATTGCACAAGGACATGTGTGTGGGTCGGGAAAACGAGGCTCTCACAGACTCTGACCAAGTGGATCCGACCCCGGGTGAAGGGGGCACCACTGCTCTCCTCTCGGACGAGTCGGAGCCGCTGGGAGCCGGGAAGCGCTACTGGAACCCGGGGAAGGAGATGAGCTCGTCCACCTGCCACGGGCTGATGATGAAGTGGCTCTTCCGGTGTCACCTGTGAGGTCCTCCATCAGGCGGCTTTGAGCCACTTCCTGTCACAAGCGTGAGGACAGAAGTGACAGAGCAGGGACGGCGGCGGGGGGAGGCCCCCCAGCACGTCGCACATCCCAGCGGCAGCCCTGGGCCGGGTCCCTGAGGCCAGAGTCCTCACCCACAGTGTGCGCAGGCTGTGGACACGGTGCTGAACGTGATGGATTCCAGCCGCAGGGGACTGCGCAGCGTGTCCGCAAGAGCCCAAGCGCTCCTCCCCAGGCTCATGATCCTCGGTACAACGACAACCAAACAGGGCCAGGCACGTGCGCGTTCACAGCGGCCCCGTTCCCAACGTCCACGGGGCGGAGGCCACTGCGATGGTCCTCAGACGATGAATGGAAAAGTAACCTGCGTGTCCCCCGGGCACCGAGCGCCGCGGCACCGACCTGGCAGCCACGTGCTTCACCTTGAAAACATGGCGCTCAGCGAAGGGTCTCAGTCACCAAAGAGCACATATCGTGTGAGTCCACAGGGGCACAGTGTTCGTGTGGGGCAAATCCACAGACACAGAAAGTGGGCTCACGTCTGCCAGCGTCGGGGGGAGCGGAGAATGGCTGCTAAGGGGTTTGCACAGGTGTCTGTCTGGGGGGATGAAACGTGGAAGCAGATAGTGGTGACAGTTGTGTGACACTGTGAATGTCTTCCCTGTGTCCCTGCTTGTTCACGCCCAGTTGTGTGTGTTTTGCCACAACCCAACTGGTAACAATGTCTTCATGTCCATGGATGGCTGAATGGATAAAGAGGCGGCGCGTCTATACAGTGGAGTGTTACTCAGCCATGAAATAGAATGAGAGCTTGCCATTTACAACATGGAAGGACCTGGCTGGCATCATGCTACATGGAACAAGCCTGCCAGGGAAGGACAATCCCGTATGACCTCCGCTCGCACAGGCAGAACAGATCGGCGGTACCGGAGGCGGGGATGCGGCTGTGCAAAACGCCGGGAGGGATCACAAGGTACCAACTTCCAGCTGTAGGATAACAAAGCCCCAGGGACGCGATGTGAGCAGGGGACGATCATTAGTCACACTGTGAGGCAGACTTGAAAGTTCTCAGCACATGAAAAAACTTGGAACTATGTACGGTCACAGGTGCTCATCAGACTTACTGTGGTGCTCATTTCGTGATGTATACAAATACAGGGTCATTACCTTGTGCACCTGAAACTAATATAATGTTCAACGTCAATCGTACCTCAATAAAAATAAATAAGAAGAATGAAAACTGATAAACATGTGGTATTTGTTGAGTTTATACACACCAGGCGCCAAGCAAAATGCCCTCCCACTTTACCTTCCTTTTGACATGCCTGCTGAGATCCGTTTCATAAGCGAAGACATGAGGTGAGGCTGTTGCTGGTAGAAAACAGACCCCAGACACCAGCCTAGTTCTGAGCAAGCCTGACGCACAGTGCTGCCCGGTAGGTGATGCCTTTCACTCCTGAAAATGGAAGAGCTTTGTGGTCAACTAATTTGGAGAAGCCTGCATCACACAGGCTGACCTGACTGACACGCGGCTTTTTAGAGCCTCGGAAATGCTAGGGAGCCTTTTGAACCTCCAAGAGAAGGACCTAAGGCACTGTTTTCCCAAATGCATCCATAAAAGCAATGTTTTTCATGTGGTGGGAATGTGGCAAACACTGGGCTCATTAGCCTCTTTTGCTCAACTGCCCCGTAGTAGGAGGGGACAGAATTCCCGTCCAAGGTGACGACCAGTAGAAAGGAGGAGGCACTCAGCCCGGAGGAGGATGTGAAGAAGACAGAGACCGAGCACACCCAGGGAGCCACTTTGAGTTAGTCAAGGTCAAAAAGCTGGGGAGATAACACAGTGAAGGAAGCAGATCTCAGCAGGTCAGTTCCATCATTGGATGGCACCTTGGAGCCTGTCTAGTCCAACCGTATCCACCCACTCATCCATCCAGCCACCCACTTATCTGCCCATCCACCCACCCCCTACTCATCCATCCAGCCACCCACTTGTCCATCCATCCACCCACCCATCCATCCATCCGTCCATCCACTTACTTATTCATCCATCTATCCATCTCTCCACACACACAGCCATCTATCCATCATCCATCTATCATTCCACCTATCTATCTATCCATCCATCTGTCCATCCATCATCCATCTATCCATCCATCCATTGTAGGGGCCCCTCCAGCCAAAAAGCCTGCCGAGGTGATTCCACTGTGACGGCAAAGCCTCTGGGGGGAGCGTATGTAATCGCAAAGTCCCTAGCCTTGTCTAGGAAGGCGCTACCCTGGATAACGGTTGGCCCTCCCCCCATTTGAGGATCAGGACAAGAGAACGAAGGTCCTGGGAGACTGGGGTGCAGTGCTGTGTGGCCTATAGGGACCCTGCTTCCCCTGCTTGAAAATGTGTGCGCTTGACTGCTTGACCTAAGTGGATCAGAGACTGGGGTTAGTTCTCCTATTATTCATGCCACTTGGTAATTGTGGTTTCAGTAAATGGGCAGATTTTCTGATTGAAACTTCTCCCTAGTTAGAGGCACCTTACTCACAGACTATTGTTTGAACCTTTAAAGAAAAATAGCCTTGTCATAAGCTTCTGTTAATATTACACTATATACGCAAAATAAGACCCTCGCTGATGTATTTTGAGTGATAAATTATGTTTTTTGATCTTCTGTATTGTCTCTCGTTCCTGTTCTTGATTTTCTATTCTCTCTTCCGTGAAAACAATGATCTGTTCTGAAACATGAGATTCCTAAGAAGTTGCAAACAACGTAATCATTAAAGGAAAGATGTAATCACCTGTGGTATATAAGACACCAAGTTTCACAGTAAAGTGTGGTCCCTTCCACCATTCACGTTGTCTGTGTTCTTTCTTGTAGATACTTCGCCGACACCAACCCCCTACTCAGACCCTTAGACCCTGGTGCGTGGGCTGGTCCCCCGCAATCCATCATCCATCCACCCACCCATCCACCTGTATAACCATCCACCCGTGCACACATCCATTCACCCACGTCTCCCCCGTTCATTCAGAACCTGTGATTTGAGGACCTCCGATGCGTGCTACATAGAGTAACTGGCGTCCCAGTAGTGAGAAGAAATTATTTCCCTCGACAAGGGAAGACAGGCAAAAATAAACAGGCACCTGTGTAATATACTGAGGGATCCAGACCATGGAGAAAACCAAGCCGTGGTAAGAACCAGAAAGCGAGGAGGGAACTTTCCCTCTCTATCCGCATTCCTAACCGAAGCCCCTCTTCACTGGGAGTCTTCCTTACTGGCACCTAAGTCGGCTTTCTCTAGCTTTTGTCCCTTGGTGCTAATTTTGTTCTCTGAGATGCTCCTTCCTTTCCCTCGTGCTAGGTATCCAGGAGGCGGATCAGGTCCTCAGTGAGCCTCCTCTGGTCGGCATGAGGTTACCACTCACTCAGTGTTCAGTCTGCGTTCAGGATCTTGTGAAGCGTTCGCTGTTCAAAGTTGAGTGAGACCAAGACCTGGATTTTGAGCTGTTCAGTCTCAGGAGGGGGAGAAAGAACTTC
>PISW01016991.1:0-11481 GCA_004023785.1 Mungos mungo
TCACCAGCCTCTGGTGTAGCATGGGCAACACATCCGCTGTGGTCTCTTAAAATATCAGACTCCCTGGGGAAAACAAGTGCCAAGTGTGAAATGGAGTGGGCACTCACGGTACGTCCCTATGGCAATCTGAGACAAGGCGGGGACTGACTATGGACTGGATGTGGATCATGAGTCCACGTGAGAGGGCCCAGGATACCTAAATGACAAGATTCTTCCTGCCCAAACCAAGCCTGGCACCTGCGGGCCTCCGTGAACATCCGCCACCGGCCTCCCTTCACAGGAACATCCCTGTTCTAAAGACGCCTCTCTTACTGGTCACTTTTCACTCTTCACCAGGGACTTTCAGGCTTCCCCAAGTGAAAGGTGATAGACCAGAAAGCAAGTGTAGGGTCCTTATTTTGAAAGTTGATCACTTCAAAATGGCTAACAATTTCCTCACTGTGAGCTTATATTTCTAAACTGATCATGAGGAAAATAATTTATAGAGCGGCACAATAGAATCTCAACTGCTACTTTGACAATCCATCACAAACATCTTTTTTCCTGGATACCATAAAAATAACACTAGGGGTGTGTGTGTGTGTGTTGTGTGTGTGTGTGTATATGTAATATGCATATTTATAATATATATAACATTTATTAACTGTGATCTTGGAATAACCCAAGAAGTAGACCATTTAGGCAAACGAGATTATATAACCATTAAATATTCCATGCAATGCCTTGGCCCTCAGGACCTTCATAAACATTCCCTCCCCTGGGGGCCCCATGGGAATCACACAGAGAGAAGAGCCCAGCCTAAGCCCAAAGCTCTATTTCTCCCTCTTGAATTTCTCTTAAAAAGCCAGGTGATCTGTTTCCCCAAAGCCAGGTCTCCCGTGTAAGCAATTTCACTGCATTTTGGAAGAAAGCACCCTGCATTCAGCAGAGGAAGAAGGAAACATTCTCAAGACAATATCTATACTTCTTTATTTCTCCTGGGGTTTCCCAAAATAATTTTAATTCACCTACCATGAATCTAACCCCCCTACAACCCATGACCAGCCCCCTTCTTTGGGGAGCACAGCAGTCCAACTAGAACCAATGCTGGGCTCTGAGGATGGATCTTCAGAGGACACAGTCCTGGTTGGGCTCAGGGTGAAGCCCCAAAAGTACAGAATTGGTATAACATCAGGAGGGAACCTTCTAAAATGTTTGCCCCTCCTTTTATGGGGGGCATGGCAGCCACAGCCGTTCATGTTACCATTACCATATCTTCTGTAGGGAGAGAATCTGGAAAAAATTCTAGTTAGGATAATGAAAAGCAAATACTGTTGCTCTTGCCCCACACTTCAGAAACCAGCATAGAAAGAATGATCTGCAATGACTTCTACCACATTGCTGTGGTTTAGTACCCATTCAAAAGGCCAATATTTGCTGTCTTTGTCATAAAAGGACAAACCAAAAGAGGATTGTAACCTTCGGTCACAATAGTAGATGTTCATTTTTCTTATGTTTTCTTGTGTCTAACTTCAAAAACTGTTTCACTGATATATTTAGCCACAAAAAATGGTAAGAATCTACAACAACCAGGGGCCCACCACCAATCTTAACCAGGCAATCAGTATCAAGGTTATGTAAATCCCTTCCCACATTCCATATCTTTTCCCTCCCATTCTCCCAAACTCCTCATCCAGAATTTGAAAGATATTCTTTTATTTAGTATAATTAATGTGGGGCGCCTGGGTGGCTCAATTGGTTAAGCATCCAACCTTGGCTCAGGTCATGATCTCACGGTTTGTGGGTCGAGCCCAGCGTTGGGCTCTGTGTTGACAGCTCAGAGCCTGGAGCCTGCTTGGGATTCTGTGTCAACCTCTCTCTCTCTGCTCCTCCCCTGCTTATGTTCTCTCTCATTCTCAAAAATAAATACGCATTAAAAATAAATACGCATTAAAAATATATTTTATAAAATATTTTTAATGCGTATTTATTTTGAGTGAGAGAGACAGCACAAGGAGGGGAAGGGCAGAGAGAGGAGACACAGAATCCAAAGCGTCCTACAGGCTCCAAGCTCTCAGCACAGAACACAACTGGGGGTCAAACTCACAAACCGTGAGACTACGACCAGTGCCGATGGTGGAAACTTAACTGATTGAGCCACCCAGGTGCCTTGAGAATCATTCTATTTAGAGGAATAAGCTGCTGTTCTTCTTTATTCTCTTTAAATTATTCCATCGTTTTAATCCCAAAAAGATATTATGATATCCTCATCTCTAAGGAAACAAACAAAATGTGAAAATCCTATATCCAGAAAAGCTACTAGAGGAATTTGGTGGGAAAATAACAATAGTAAAGGTATTTCACTCCCACACACTCTGACATATTGATTCTAGAGAGGATAGATGGGTGGACATTTCTAGATGTGATGTGCTGAGCATTTTATATACGGTCCCCATTAAGAACCTGGAAGAAGAATGGATCTCAAGGTCACAAACACAGCTGACTGCTGACAAAGGTAATGTGTTACCCAAATTAATATTCTTCCTACTGCCCAAGGAACTCAAATCATTTTCCCTAGGTCTCCCTTCTTCAAATGAAGTCTTATGCATTAATGCCAGAGAAACAGAAAACATAAAAGGACTCTGCTTGATTGGGCCAATGTCTTCCTTGTTACATGTTGGAAGACATTTTCTAAACTCACTAAGTTGAAGAAAAAAAATTCCTTGTGAAGTAAGGCGGGTTTGCAAGGCGGGGGCCTCCCGCCATCAGATGGTGACTGATGTCTACCCCCACTCGATTATTGTTACTTGAGCACTGACATCAAGGCGCCTTGTTGACTGGTATCAGGAGTGACTTGTCCCCTTATTCTGGCTCCGAAATGCAGATTGCCCCTTGTGAAGGAACTTATGGGAATTTCTTCTTTTGTGTTTATGGGAGCAAATATTCCATTTCCTGAGAAACCTGTTTTACTTCCCCTCAGGAAAACAGGCTATTGACCCCTGCTCACAAAGAACTAACTTTTGCCTTTGCTGTGCTAAAAACATTGCCTCATATTTGAATGCTAAAGATACCTTCCTTCCCCATATGATAAGCATCTAAGTCACCTACATCAATCACTATTGATGAAGATTATGCATGAGTCTTCTACCAATCTATGTTCTGGGAAATTTTTACATACCAAAGAATTTGTCATCAGAAATTATCTAAAGCAATTGCTCCTTCTGTTTTGTACCCCATACATTTTTTCAATAAGCCTGACTCTCTGTCAGTGCAGAGATGCCTGCCTGGTGATGAGAAAGAAACCCGAGGCTCTCTCGCTCTTTCTCGCTGACACCGTCCATTCTTCAGGAAGCCCTGGACCTGCTGAGGCTGGACTCCGGCAGTTACAGGCCCAGGTACCTCCGGGAAAACCACAGGAGGCACATTTTATTTATCTTTTTTAATAGTTTATTTTCAAATTGGTTTCCATGTAACACCCCAAAGGATACAGGAGGCACATTTTAAAACTTTGAAGTGTTTTCTAAAAATCCCTTGTCAGTCCAGAGGCTTAATGACTGGTACTCTTCATATTAGAAAAGATTAATTCCCAGGGAATGTGATGAATGTTAAATCGTTGAAGGTTACCAAAATCAGCTTGGAATTATAGACTCTAAATAGCTTTGAGAATCAAGTAATGCACTTGAAGTTTGTGATCCCAGATGAGATGATGTCTAAAATACCCTGCGTTGTGTAGATCACTGTGGCTCTGCTTTAGGACAGTGAAATTTGGAGAGTAGGAGATAGTGAGAAATCGATTTCCTAAAAGTAGATCCCTGGTCACATACAGAGTAATGTTCTGGATAAACTGTAAGCCCAACCCACATCCAAGTCCTTTCTTACGTAGGTGACATGCTTTTCACAGTGACTGTGACAGGGCAACCCCTTTACACACTACCTCACACAGTGTCACACACTCACAGTCTCTCACACACTCACATTCACATACATCACACACCCACCTGTACTCACACACCCATAATACTAGGACATCAGGATGGCCCACACACTTCTTTGTGCATAGGCTGTGTGCATTTCAGTTCAGAGTCCTCACAAAGACCCTTGAAAGCCATGAGCCGATGCTGGAGACAAAATGTTTGGATCAGAATCTCTGCTGTATAAAATCCACAAGTGCTTCCCATTCCTGTGTGTCCTGTCTTGAGCCGTCAGACCAGAAGGGTCTACCATCTCTCCCAGTTCCAAGGAGAAGTCCCTTAACAGCCTCCCAGCCCACTCGGGGCTGTGGTCAGTGGGTGGACTATGCCTGAGGAAAAGAGAATAGTTGTAGCATCAACATCTAGGAATTTACATACAAAACCTTTTACATCCCAACAGATTTCCTTCATTTACACAGCTAAGCATTTTCACAACTGATATTAGACTCTCTGAGATAGACAATACAGAATAGACAAGAGGTCATCACTCCATGATATACAAGCTACAGAAAGTTAGTAGAGATTCTCCATCTACTGACTACACTAAAGGTACATAAGAAAATGTTTCCAAGCCCCTACGAGGAAATGTAGCTGTTTTTCTGATATGTCAGTTACCCAGTGTGGGTACTTCCTACCCCATCTTCTTTTATTTCAGACATTTCTTTCTATGTGTTGCAATTTCACATCATGAAACAGATTGTATTCTAATTATTACACAGGAAGATAACCTTTTAGAAAATATAATAAATATGATTAATGGTAAATAATAAAATCCGAGAGGCGCTAAATTAAACAGTTGACATCTATGTTCCATTAATCTTACACTTAACATGCTGTAGATGAAAGGAAGGACTGAAGTAATTGACCCCCCTTTTTTTATCAACTTTTTTTCCCAGAATGTCATGAGTTTTATTTTTTCCTTTATAGTTTATTGACAAGATGGTTTCCATATAACACCCAGTGCTCATCCCAACAAGTGTCCTCCTCCATGACCATCACTCCCTTCCCCTCCCCCCACCCCATCAGGCCTCAATTAAGAGTCTCTCATGGTTGGCCCCTCTCCCTCTCCCCAGCTATTCTTTCCCCTTCCCCTCGCCCATGATCCTCTGTTAAGTTTCTCCTGTTCCACTTATGAGTGAAAGCATATGGTATTGGTCCTTCTCTACCTGACTTATTTCACTTAGCATGATGCCCTCGAATTCCATCCACAGTGCTACAAATGGCCAGATTTCATTCTTTCTCATTGCCATGTAGTATTCCATTGTATTTATAAACCATCTATACAATGATCCATTCATCAGTTGATGGACATTTAGGCTCTTTCCATGATTTGGCTATTTTTGAAACTGCTGCTATGAACATTTGGGGTACATGTGTCCCTATGCATCAGCACTTCTGTATCCGTTGGGTAGATTTCTAGCATTGCTATTGCTGGGTCATGGGGGAGTTCTATTGATAGTTTTTTGAGGAATCTCCACACTGTTTTCCAGAGCGGCTGCACCAGTTTACATTCCCACCAACAGTATAGGAGGGTGCTCATTTCTTGACATCCTCGCCAGCATCTATAGTCTCCTGATTTGTTCATTTTAGCTACTCTGACCGGCATAAGGTGGTATCTCTAACTGATCGCATACTAAAAGGCATTCAGCTTAGAAAACAGTTTTTAAGATAGTTTCTATAATTCCTTTTAATTATCTCTAAACACCACTTAATGAGAGTCAGAGGGCTGTGCATTTTCACTTTTTTTTAATAGTTTATTGTCAAATTGGTTTCCATATAACACCCAGTGCTCTCCCCCAAAAGTGCCCTCCTCCATTATCACCACCGCCCTTTCCCCTCCCCCTCCCCCTCAACCCTCGGTTCGTTTTCGGTATTCAATAGTCTCTCAGGTTTTGCGTCCCTCTCTCTCCCCAACTCTCTTTCCCCCTTCCCCTCCCCCTGGTCCTCCACTAGGTTTCTCCTGTTCTTCTGTTAGACCTTTGAGTGCAAACATATGGTATCTGTCCTTCTCTACCTGACTTATTTTGCTTTGCATGACACCCTCAAGATCCATCAACTTTGCTACAAATGGCCATATTTCATTCTTTCTCATTGCCATGTAATACTCCATTGTATATATATATATACCACATCTTCTTGATCCATTCATCAGGCATTAGAACTTTCATTGAACTTGTTTGGCACTACCATTTCTTAGTGGGATGGAGCTCAGAGTTAACTGACCATGACTGTCTTTCCCAGATATTTACATAAAACAGGGACAGTTTCCTAAATTTCTTGAAGCCCTTATCATTGGTACATTCTCATAACCTTTCTATTAGGCAAAAGATACTCATTTAAATACAAAAATAGTCAACTATTTCTATATGTCATAAACAGTTCACTTTTATGAATAACGATATTTTTACAAAGAACTAGTGACAACTGTCAGATTGCTTTACACCTTTAACAGCGTGACTGCGGGGCGCCTGGGTGGCTCAGTCGGTTGAGCCTCCGACTTCGGCTCAGGTCAGATCTCTCGTTCATGGGTTCAAGCCCCGCATCAAGCTCTGTGCTGACAGCTCAGAGCCTGGAGCCTGCTTCCGGTTCTGTGTCTCCTTCTCTCTCTGCCCCTCCCCCTCTCATGCTCTGTCTCTCTCTGTATCAAAAATAAATAAAACATTAAAAAAATTTTTTTAAAAAACAGCATGACTGAAATACAATTCACATATCACACACTTCACTCATTTCAGGTATGCAATTCAGGAGAACTTTGTATATTCAAAGACTTGTGGAATGATCACCACTTCAAGATTAGCCCACTGTCATCACTCCATGGAGTACTTGTCCCTTGGCACCAGCCCTCTTTTCTCACAATCCCACTACCCGAGGCAACCTCTGATCTGTTTTCTGCCTGAAGATTTACTTTTCTGGACATCCCGTATATAGAAAATCATATAATGAGTCATCTTTTGTGACTGGCCACATTATTTTGGGTAATGTTGTGAAGACTCATCCATGTTGTAGTTTTTCTTTTTATAGCATCTCTTTAACATGAGACTGTTCCACTGCCCGTTAACATAATCATATTACCTGATGTTTTGTCACTGCTCCTGAGTAGATGAAATCCCAACATAGAGAAAATAACATACACCTTGGCCCATGAGGTGATTTGTTTTTACCTCATTACAGGAGAGGGGCAGCCCACAAAACCCATGCAGTCTGTCATCAATAAACGGATCGGTTGTTTCTTGGTTAATAGCCACTCATTCATAGAGCACTGCCCATTGGACCATTGATATTCAGACAGTCCCAAGGGGGGACCTGTGAAGAAAAGCGGCTCTCATGATTGCCGTGATATTAGCTTCAGATAGCACGTTCCTGTATAAATCATTCTCTTTTCTTTATGGGGCATCTGGGTACTGCCCTCACCATTTAGATCATTCCTCTGATGTCATCTGAGACATTATGAGTGTTACAAGGGTCAAAACTGTATTGGGTCTTATTATGCTAAGCAAAATTAGTCCTTCATAGAAAGACGAATATCATGTGACTTCACTCATATGAGCACTTTAAGATACAAAACAGATGAACATAAGAGAAGAGAGGCAAAAATAATATAAAAACATGGAGTGGGACAAAACATATGAGACTCTTAAATATGTAGAAAAAACAGAGGGTTACTGGAGGAGCTGTGGAAGAGGGGGTGGGCTCACTGGGTAAGATGCATTAAGGAATGTACTCCTCAAATCATTGTTGCACTCTATGCTAACTAACTTGGATATACATTTTTTTTAATTTAAAAAAAAGAAAAGAAAACTACATTGTGTCCTTCACTTATATAAGAAGACTACATTGACACTCTTAGCATACTGGTAGTTGTCTCCCAAATGGACAAACACAGGAATTTTGCTACTCACCATTCTCATGCAAGTGATTCTATGTGACTATTTGTGTTGTATTTTAGGCACAGTGGTCACTGTGTCTAGCATAATAAGCTTGGTAGGTCTTAAGAACTGTAGCCAAAGTCCAGAAGTGAGACCCTCACAGAGGAGGAGCTGGTGGGGCTCATGAACAAGTTTGTAGAAGATACAAAGAGCAGGGTGCACAGGAAGGGAGCTGGCCTGATATGAAAGCACTCACATATAGAGTCTCAAAAATGGGTGTCATGGTTCTTTACAGAACCCATGCCAGGAAACTGAATGAGCAGAGAAGGAGAGACAGGATTCTCTTGAATGCCTGCTGCCCTGGGTGGGTGAGAACAGACATGGCCGGACCTAACGCCACTAAAAGCCCAGAAGAAGGAGCAGACCCCCGTCTACTTGGCCCTTTAGACCTTGGATGCTAAGGGGCCTCATGGGGAGTTTGTTATGGAGAAGAAAGTTGAAAAACGGGGACCCCGTCCTCAATTCCCTCCATGGGTCCCATTATGATACCCGCCGTGATTTGACCAAAAGGACTCTTATACTGTGAACAATTTCTTTATCAAAGAAGTTAAATAAATAAAAGGAAGAATCAGTGTCCATACCGAATACTCACAATGAATTGCCTACTAATTCTATGATTGGTGATATGTGATTTCGTCTGTGATATATAAAGAGAAAAAATGAAACAGATGAAAATAATATATGAACATCATAGACGAATAAACAGTTTTAAAGAGTGAGCAAACTGTTTCGTGCCAATCACCTCAAAATCTAACAGACCATAAGCTAGGTTAAGAGAAGGGACCGTTTAACTCAGGGGTAAGTAAACATCAGTGAATGAGCCAAAGAGTGAATATTTTTGCCTTTGCACATCAATAGTCTCTGTTGGACCTACTCAATTCTGCCATTCTAGCTTGAAGGTGAACATACACAATTTATAATCTCATGAATGAGGCTGGATATCCCTGGCCAGCATACTTTATCAGCCTCTACTGTGACATGGGCAAACCCACCACACATAGACATCACTGTGGTCTCATTAAATATCAAACTCATTGGAGAAAAAGCAGCTGTGAAGTGTGAAATTGGAGTGGGCACTAGAGGTGCGTCCATAAGACAATCTGAGACAAGGGGAAAAAGTGAGTATGGATTGGTAACAATGGATATGAAAGAACTCCTGTCAAATCTCCTCAAGGCAAATGTGCTATTCATGTAGGGGTAAAGTGTCACCAAGTTTGTAACATTAACCCAGTTCAGCAAAATCGTGACAGAAGATGAACATACAAGGATAGCATAATCCTCATGATTGTTGAGGCTAGTTTTGTGGATACATGGGTGTCTACACTCATTTTCTTTCCACTTTCTTCTTTCAAGCCTTTCTTTTTTTTTTAATTTTTTAATCTATTTATTTTTGAGAGTAAGACAGAGACACAGAATGTGAGCAGGGGAAAGGCAGACACAGAATCTGAAACAAGCTCCAGGCTCCAAGCCGTCAGCACAGAGCCCGACATGGGGCTCGAACCCATGAACCATGAGATCATGATCTGAGCTGAAGTCGGACACTCAACTGACTGAGCCACCCAGGCACCCCTCTTTCAAGCCTTTCAAGACAAACATCTGGAAACATAAAGGTCCTGGCTCTGTCAACTTACAGGGTGACCTTCAGCAAAATCCTGCATGTTGTTGTACATCAATCACATATATGTACAATTTAAGAGAAGTCATAGGAGTGTCATGAAGAGTAAATGAAGTAATACAAGTCAACAGGTTGAAACAATGTTGGTGCAAAGTGCCCTTCATATGTGTCCCTGGAGTGGGGCCTGACACATCAGGAGCCCTGAAGGGAGATCCTTCCTGCCCCACACCAAGCCCCGTTCTCCGAGGCCTCCGTGAATGCCCACCACGTCCCCTGCCTCACAGAAGCATCCATGTTGTACAGACTCCCTCCTCTCATGATTATTTTTCACTCTTCACGAGGGGTTATCGGGCTGACAGAAACGAGAACTGACAGGCCCTGCAAGCAAGGGTTGGGGCCATACCTTAAAAGTCTCTCCCTTCAGAAGGGCTATAAATGTTCTCTCTGTTATTTGGTTTTTCTAAACTGACCCACAACGCATAACAAAACCTAGGACAAAATATCAGCATGTCAACTGCTGGGTTGGAAATGTACCCCAATATCACTGAGCTCTTTTCCCCTTTATATTTAAAAAATAACAAATAATTATATGTAACACTTAGCAACTCTGACCTTGGACAAACACAAGAAATAGGCAGAATAGGCAAACAGGAGATTATGTAACCATTAGATCAAACATTCCAAACAATTCCTTGGCCACAGTGAGCTTCATAAACATTCCCTCCCACTCAGGGCCCACTGGGAATCACACAGAGGGAGGAGCCCTGCCCACACCCCAGCCTCAGCACAGGTCCTAATTCTCTGTTTCTGACCCTGGAGATTCTCCTTAAAAAGCAAAGAGGTCTGTGTCCTCCAAGGGAGTTCCCCTGTGCAAGCAACTTCACTGCCTCTTGGAAGAGGAAGAAGGACACATTCCCAAGATACTATCTGTACTTCCTCTGCAGAGGAAGGACACATTCCCAAGATACTATCTATACTCCATTTTACTTTTGAGGTTAGCCCGGAATCTTAGTTCACCTACCATGAATCACTAAGACCAACCACCTTAGCTTGGGGAAACACACTAGGTGACCTCAAACCATTGCTTGGCTCAGATGTAGGAGCCTAAGGATCCTGCACATAGTCCTGGTGCAGCCCCTGGAGGTACAGATTTGATACAGATTCATTAGGAAGCCTCTGGAACTTTGGCCCCTCCTTTCTGGAGAGGCGGGGCCTCGGGCTCTAGGAGTCACAGCCTTGGATCTGAGAACACAGTTTTCCTGGCGTCTCTGACTGTGGCCAGGCCTCTGCCCCACTAGACCTCAGTTTGGCCCACAGCACCATCTGCTCCACACACAGGGCCTCACTTGCATTCCACACAGCCATGTCTTCACACATCCGTGTGGCACTGGTGACCGGGGCCAACAAGGGCATCGGCTTCGCCATCGCTCGCAACCTGTGCCAGCAGTTTTCGGGGGACGTGGTGCTCACAGCGCGGGACGCAGAGCGGGGCTGGGCGGCCGTACAGCAGCTCCAGGCTGAGGGCCTGAGTCCACGTTTCCACCTGCTGGACATCAACGACCTGCAGAGCATCCGTGCCCTGCGCGACTTCCTGCGCAAGGAGTATGGAGGCCTGGACGTGCTGGTCAACAACGCGGGCATCTTCTTTGATAGTAAGGATGTGGGAACTCTTAGCCCTCAAGAACTCCCTTGGGGACCACTCAGGGTGGGTTGGGGGCTGGTGTCTGAACCCCTGCTCTGGGGCCAGGATCTAGAACAGCCTCCCTAGGCAAGAAAATAAACTGGAGGCATAGGGAGAGCAGAACCCTCCAGAAGTTGCAAGCCTTTCCAGCCGGAAGACCTTGGCATTGCCACAGATCAGAATCTCAGGGACCTCCCCCAGGTTTTTCCATGTTTCCCTCAGATTGTTTCTGAGTCCTTTGGTAAATAGGACTATATGCACTAAACAACATATTGTAAACAAGGATTCACAGAAATCCCAATGTACATC
>PISW01016992.1:0-11375 GCA_004023785.1 Mungos mungo
TCCAACTTTGGCTCCGGTCGTGATCTCACGGGTTCGAGTCCCCCATCAGGCTCTGTGCTGACAGCTCGGAGCCTGGAGCTGCTTCGGATTCTGTGTCTCCTTCTCTCTGTGCCCCTCCCCCACCTGTGCTCTGTCTCGCTCTCTCTCAAAAATAAATAAATGTAAAAAAAATAGTTGCACAGGCTTAAAAAGTCCTCATCTGCAGGATGTGATGTTAGGACATGTTTCTGTTCATTTAATATTGTTTTGAAGCTGGAAGGACATGACGCAGACCTTCCCCTAGGTGTGAAGTCAGCAGGTGCTTGAAGCATCAGGTTCCCTGGTTGTCCATCAGGTGAGAATCAGCCCCTGCTTCCAGGGCTGTTGAGCCGACAAAGAACAAAATTCCTTTCATGTGCTCAGGGCCGGGTCCACAGGAGTTTGCTCATCGATCGTTGGCTGTTCCTCCGTGCGCCCTGCATCCCTTCTCCATCTAAGAGAATCCCAGAAGCAATGAATTCAGGCAACCTGAGTCATTTTGAATCGCTGCGGAAGGAGCTAGAGAGGGGGGACTCGGAGCAGGAAGAAGCCAACATCCGTTCCATCCAGCAGCCTTTTCATTCAGACACATCTGTTCTCCATCATCATCACAAGGAAACGCAGAACGCCCTCGTGATGACTACGCACAAGACACCCAGCGAGGGTGAAAGTTTGCCCAAACGGACGGCCTCTGGGTTTCTGAGGAACCTTTTGGTTAAGTGTCGGCAAACGCCTTTGCCCAATGTCACTGCACCCATACCTATAACTCACACCTAGAACCACATCTAGAACCCACATCTGGAACCCACACTCAGAACCCACACCTGGGACTAGATAGGTAACCACATCTAGAACCCCACCTTGAACCGACATCTAGAAGCCACACCTGGAGCCCACACTCAAAACCCACACCTAGAACTAGATAGGTGACCCCACCTAGAACCCACACCTACCATCCACATCTAGAACCTATACCTAGAAAACCACATCTAGCACCCACACCTGGAGCTCACACTCAGAACCCACACCTGGAACTAGATAGGTGACCCACATCTAGGACCCATACCTAGAAGCCACACCTAGAACCCAACTAGAACCCACACCTGGTGCTCCCACTTAGAACCCACACCTGGAACTATACAGGTAAGCCACACCTAGAACTCATACCTAGAACCCACATCTAGAACCTACACTTAGAAAACCACGTCTAGAACCCCATCTAGAACCTACACCTAGAACCCACATCTAGAAGCCACACCTAGAACCCACACCTGGGACCACCCTTGGAAGCAGGTTCTCCAGCACATCTTCCCCACAAAGCGTCAGCCCAACACCCACCCAAGGCCAGAGAGCAGGTAAGAAGACACTCCTTCCTGACTCAGGGTCAAGTTCTCTTCCGGGGCTAGTGCCCCGACCTATTTTGTTTCACGCGGTTCTTTCTACTTTGTCCTCACGGCTGGTGTAGACAGGCTCCCCCACGCACTGGTCCAATTCTGCGTGCCTAATCTTCGAGCCCCCCAGTGCCCTCCCTGCACTGCCTGTCTCCTACCTTCTTGACTTTCCATGTCTCCGTGTCCACAAACTTGACACCTGCTTTTGTCTTCTCCCTCCCCTAATACGCTGCCCTCCACAAAATGAAAGGAACCAGACCTTTGATTAAAAGCCCCCCAAGAACACGCCCTCTCTCCCTACAAACGCCGTGGCTCAAAGCTGGCAACCCCCACTTGCCACCGAGATATATTTTGTCCACATCACTTCTTGACCTTCCAATTCTGCAAGGAACAAAAGGTCACAGGAACCCTCGGCCAAAATCATAGCAAAGATTCCTAATTGACCCAAACCCTTGTGGTCCAGCAAGTCTACGCAACAGAAATGAAAACGCAGGTTCATGCAGAAATTCACAGCACAACACTTAGTGGTCAAAATGCCGAGACCGAGCAAGTGTCCTTCAGCGAAGGCGTGAATACCAACATGCGTCCATCCATACAAAGGAATATCATTCAGCCCTAAACAGGAATAAAGTCTGATACCTGCTGCAACATGGATGGTTCTGGAAACCGTGATGCTCTGGAGAAAAAAGCAAGTCACAAAAATACCGCATGTGTTTGTTGTCTAGTGAAACAAAAGCCTGGAACAGGGAAACCGATAAATCCAGAACACGGATGAGCAGTGGCTTTGAGCTTGTGGGCATGGGGAGGTGGTAGGTCAAGGGCGTGCGGTATCATTTTCCGGCAATAAAAATGTCCCGTATCTGACGGGCGTGGTGATTGCTCATGGCTGTGGAAATGCCAAAAACCAACCAATGGTGCACTGTGACCAGCTGCATTGTCCAGGATGTGAGACGCAGCTCTATAAAGCTGTTTTTTAAAGAAAGGTTTAGGGGCGCCTGGGGGGCTCAGTCAATTGACTGCCCGACCTCAGCTCAGGTCATGATCTCACTCACAGTTCGTGGGTTTGAGCCCCACATCGGGCTCTGTGCTGACAGCTCAGAGCCTGGAGCTGCTTCGGATTCTGTGTCTCCCTCTCTCTCTGCCCCTCCCTTCCTCTCTCTCTCTCTCTCAAAAATGAAGAAACATTAAAAAAAAAAAAGAAAGAAAGCACGCTTTAAAAAAGCTTAAAAGAAATATACACATTTTGCTCTTCATCTCCACACCCCTCCTTTCTCTGACGTGAAGCTCCCAAAACTCTTGGAATTTCTAATGGATAAGATGCGGGGCTGGTTGCCCAGGGAACCAACTGTGGGGTGAAAGAGATGCAACTTTCTATCCTGCCTGGTGGAGGTTGAATCAATGACCTGCGTCCAAGGATTTAATCAGTTCTCTGTACCCAGGATGAAGGCTCCATAAAGTCGCAGAAGGACGGGGTTTGGAAGCTGTCACACTGGGAGGCTGGGCGTCTTATGCTTGCCGCTGAGCCCCACCCCAGGCTCCAAGCCGACAGAAGCTGGTTTCTTCCAGATCTCAGCCTGCGGGTCTCTCCGTGGGCAGCTGACTGCGTCTAACAGCCTCTGCCCCTCTCCATCACATCGGTACGTAACCGACTGGGTGAATGGGTTCTCCTGAGTCAGTCTACAAAACCGATGGCACCCACAGAGCGGGTCCCAACCCAGATGGGCACCCGCCGTGCAGGACTGAGTCCTGACCCTGTGTGGGATCTGATTTCCTTCGTCAGGTGGACGGCATCAGACCGAGGTGCATTGATGAACCCCCCCCGTTGCTGTGTGAAAGCCGGTCGTCTGGGGGAGCCCCCTGCCCCGCACACAGGATTCCTGTGGTCGGTGGAGCCAATGATTCGGTTGTGGGCTGATGGGGAGGGAATTCGGAGCTGATGGCCAAGAAAGAATTCTTGCAGACCTCTTTGGTGCAAAATGTGATTTTATTAAAGACAGGACTGTGGGTAGAAAGAGCTGTGAGAAGAGGGATGAGTTCTGTGTACTATGGCGTTGGGGGAGGTCAGGCGGACAGTTGGGGGAGGTCAGGTCAAGGACAGGCCCCCGGAAAGACTTTGATGTGCTAACAACTCCTAAGATACCTGAGCATTGCCTTTGTGAAGCTTTGGTGGTTTTCCTTCTAGAAAGGCATCCGCATTAGGACAGTAGGCAGTTCCTGGAGGAATGTTCCACTCTGTCCTTACCTCACGTATCCATCAACGGGCTGCAGGTTATAAGGAAACTTAGTTTTACCTGCCATTTCCTTCCTGCCTTTGTTCCCACATCATTATGAAAGGGAGGGTGAGTCTCTAGGTTTCTGGAGGTGAGGCTAGTGCGAAGATTGCCTTTCTCTTGTCATTTGTTACGACATCTGTAAACCGATGGAGACTCAGTCCTGCAAGACTGTGACGTCCATCAGGTGACTGTTGGTTTTCTTTGCTCTCCTTTGACCTTGGGCAGCCAGGAGAGCCTGAGGAATGTCACACGTCCCACATGGGCTTGGGCTGGCTCGAACTTGGCCCTCAGATTGCCTTAGGCTCCTGCATCAGTAGAGCCTCCAGCGCTCCAATCCTGGCCATGGCCAAAGAAGGATTTCCAGATGAGTCAGGTGGGTTATCCACACGCCTGCCCGATTTGGGGTGTCTCCTTTGCTCCCGTTAGCCGCCCCAAGAACACGCATTCATTGGAGCAAAAATCTCCTTCAAAGTATTAACAACTCATGCAGCGCCTCCCCTAGCAAGGAGAGGGAGCCCCAAGGAGGGGTAAGACTCGAAAAGTTTTTGTCGGAACAGAGAGCAAGGGAGGGCGTCATTAGCAAAAGAGAAGGAAGGCTTGTTCTGGAAAAGGTTGCCTCTTCCCGGGCGTGGGTGAGATCTTATTACCTGGATCACCTCGTCTCTCTTTGTGGGGGAGAGGTGCACAGCCTCATGCTTTCATCACGGCCGGACCAAACCTGATCTCCCCGGTGTTAAGGAGCAGAGAATGGCCCCAACAAGGGAGGCAGTGGGCTTTTACGGACAGTAGCAAGACAGAACACATCATTATTTAGCTAACCAATGACAATCTACGGCATTTCATTACAGCCAATTACATTGTAATAACTCACACGTTAGTTTTGGTGGGAACCTATTAAAGTTCTTAGTCTTTTAAAATGAGCAATCGTAGTAAGACACCTAAGATGCTGCGGGACAGGGTTCAGGTGATTTTCACCTATGGACGTTGCCTCATCCAGGTCCTAGTAGAGGGGTGGGGTTACTTAACAGAATCTTGAAAAACAAGTTAAACTTCAGGTTACAATGCTCCGTATCGAGTTACATTCTTAGGGTCTTTCCAGATTGCCCAATCTTTAATTATTCACCAGAATGGGAGTGTAAACCGAACTTGTATCCAGGACGCTCTCTGATACCTGATAAGTTGACCTACTACCTTCCATAAGTTGACCTCGTACAGGGAGCAGGATGGAGAGAGTCCGGGGTACAGATTCCCTCTTGCTGTTTAATCAGAAAACGCATTCCCAACAGACTAGTTGAGAATTCATTTCCAAGGGAGGTTGAAACTGGAATCAGGATAGGCAGTAAGCCCCAGTTTGGGAACTCCACCTGAGTAACTCCATTAGGGGGCTTTCACAGAAGCGTGCCCCAAATATCAGCCCCCCGGAAACCCGAGCTCCAGCATGGGAGTCACATGCTGGAGACGTGACCCCAACCAGAGAACTGGAAACCCGCCCCCCAGAACCAAGGTAGCTCAACCACCATCAGACTTGGTGATGGTCACAGACTCTGTCTATCATACTCACCCTTCAGGACCAATTACTCACAACCGAGGGCCATTCTGCTCCCAGGGACACTGGCAAGGTCTGCACACATTTTGGTTGTCACAGCTGTCGGAGAAGGGAGCGTTCCTGGCTTGTGGAGGGTGGAGACCAGAGACGCAGCTCAGCAGCCCAGGATACACAGGACGCCTTACGCGTGCACAATTTAGACTCCTTTTTTGTCCGTTGCTTGATCTGTTGGAAACATTTTATTCCACTCAAATAGGCAAACCATATTTTAGGAAATGCACTTGAGTTTGCAAATATGTTTTCATAATAGTGTGTCTGAGTAGAGCTCACGAACGTATTTCTCTCTGCAAAAATAGAGTCAAGCCATTTGGTGAAATCACACAATTTTTTCCTAAATAGTCTTATGGCTATTAAATAATTTGAATGAGCTTTTAAAATTCCCAGAAATAAAATTTGAGTTCCAGACAGTTTTGTAGAAGACACCAAATGCACTAAAAAAAAAAAATCATTTCAATAGGTGGAGACTATTTTCATAAAAGTCAAAATTATTTTATGAGTATCACTCTTAGCAACCTCAGAATGAGAAGGAGTCTTAATCTGGTAATCTGGTTTTGTTGAAAAGCAATTATTTTCCTTAGTCGGAGAGCCATGATTCATATTGCTTTTAGATAATCAATACTTACCTGGTGGGTTTGACTGGAAACCCAACCCTATGGTATCTGGTGGCGTCCATGTGACTTAGACCATAGTCTCCACGGAACAATGGAAGTTTCTTCAAGTTAATGAAAAAAACACAGCACGTTTTAGGAATATCCAAATGATGGAATGAACACTGGAGTTCCAACAATCAGAAAATTTGAGACGGTTAAGCATGAACTCAGGGTTAAAACTGCAGCGTGCCTCAATTCCATCTTCTTCAGTCAAGGAACAAGTATTAATTTCAGTGGCTAATTCCATGCTCCCCACACCATGTACCTCACTTACCCACATCGGAATAAAAGTCCACTTAAATAGCACAGACCCCAATTTTACACTGTTTATGAGCGAAAAGTACTTTATTGGAATCACCGACATAATAACCATTATCGAAGGCTGAACTACTAAGCCTTGTGTTTCCTCCTTTAAAAAAACACGTTTCAAGAAAATATTAAATGAAAGAGGTAGCCATATTGTTTTGCTTCTAGAATTTGGGAATGCCTTTTCAATTTGTTGCATGTCCACATGTCCGTGTTGGAAGGATCTCCATGTCCATAAAAGGCAGATGAATGAGAATGAATAAATGTTTCCACCTGCATCCCGTTGGGACAAGTTATCCTGTGAGTAATCATCAAGTTTGTGGATAAAATCATCACAACGTCCAGAATGTGGGCCCTGGACCCATGATCCCACTGTCTACAGGCAAGATCAGAATTCCTTGGGACGAAGTTAACTTTGGCTCTCAGTGAGGTGGGTCTATGCATCCACCCATCTGTGCATCCATCCATCCATCATTTATCATCTCTATCCATCCATCCATCCATCCATTTATCCACCCACTCACCTATCATATCTATCTATGTACCTACCTATCTACCCATCCATCCATTCATCTACCCATCTATCTATCATCTATCCTGTATCTATGTATCTATCTATGTATCTATGTATGTATCTATGTATCTATTTATGTATCTATCTATCTATCATCTCTATCCATTCATCCATCCATCCATCCATCATTTATCATCTCCATCTATCCATCCATCCATCCATGCATTCATCTTTTATCATCTATATCCATCCATCCATCCATCCTCCACCCACTCACCTATCATATCTATCTATCTATCTATGTATCTACCTCTCTACCCATCCATCCATTCATCTACCCATCTATCTATCATCTATCCTCTATCTATCTATCTATCTATCTATCTATCTATCTATCTATCTATCTATCATCTCTGGCCATCCATCCATCCACCTACCCACCTATCATATCTACCTACCTGTCTATCCATTCACCCATTCATCTATCCATCTATCATCTATCCATTATCTGTCTGTCTATCCATCCATCATACCTATCTACCCATCCATCCATCCATCCATGGATCCATCATCTATTACCTATCTATCTATGTATCTATCTGTCATCTGTCCAAACACACACACACACCCACACCCACATATAATTTAGGTCAATATCTGTGTTGGATATAAATTATACATTGTGCTATGACAGTAGTTCCCAACCAGGGACGACATTTGGTAATCTTTCCATGCAGGGGCCATTTGGTAATGTGGGGAGACATTTTTGCTTGTCACAGCTGGGGAGATGCTAGCAGCCTCTACTGAGTGGACACAAAGGTCGCTGCTTGACACCCCACAATGTACAGAACAGCCTTCTACAGAAAAGATTTACGTATCCCCAAATGTCAGTTGTGGTTCAGGGCCGCTGGGCTCAAGACTAGAGAGGAAGCATGCAGGACACTGCATGAAACACACAGGGAACATAACCGCATCTACTCTCTATCCCACATGAGAAAGAACATAGACAGTCCCTAAGTGATTTTTAATGAATTTCTAAATACACAAATGTTTTCTTTAAACCTGTTTTTAATGCTAAAAAACAGTGACACCCACCCCAAACCCCAAAACCTCAAACAGCACCTTGTTTACACATCCAGACTGGGTGAAACACTCAGATGGCTTTGTCCGCAAACAGCAGCAGGAAGTGCCAGGGGCGGGGTTGACCGTAGGTGTCAAAAGTCCCCGTCTGGGTGGCTCTGACGAGTCCCGGAGGGGGCGGTCAGGAAAGTGGACGAGGGGAAGAATCTTCTGGCTTCACTCGTATTCACTGATCGAATGCATTTTGGGGTAGAGTTGGAGAATTTCAAGTAAACTATGAGTTTCCACTGCTCGTTGGAAAAGAGGCGTGTTAAAGACCACACCGCTGAGTGTCTTTCCCAGGGGGGACCTGACATGACCCATGTCACACTTCTCAATTAAGAAGTGGGGTCAACATTCCTTCCCCTGGGCATAGAGACGGCCTTGCCCTGGCCCCCATGTCTTAGCTGGGGCTGCCCACACAAGGCACACAGACCAGACTTTGACAACAGGAATTTGTTCTCTCCCAAGTCTAGACCCCAGGAGTTCACACTCAAGGAGTACCCAGGGCTAGGATCTTCTGGAGGGTCCGAGGGCAAATCTACCCATGTCTCCCCAAGTTCCTAGCAGCTGCTGCTGACCCTGGGTTTGCAGATGCATCCCACACTGCCTCCACCTTCACACTGCTGTCTTCCGTGTGCGTTTCCATTTTCGTTTCTTCATAGAAGGACATGCATCACTCGGTCAACCTGGTTAATCCAGGATGATCTCATCTCAAGATCCCTACTGATATCTACAAAGACCCCTGTTCCAAGTAAGGTCCTATTACCAGGTTCCAGATAGATGCATCTTTTTTTGTGGGGGGGATGGGCTACGTTGGTATCAACCTTCAACCCAAGACGTGGTCGGTTAAACACAAGATCCATGGGGCGCCTGGGGGGCTCAGTCGGTTAAGCATCCGACTTTGGCTCAGGTCATGATCTCATGGTTCACGGGGTTGAGCCCCACGTTGGGCTCTGTGCTGACTGACGGCTAGCTCAGAGCCTGGAGCCTGTCTTCGGATTCTGTGTCTCCCTCTCTCTCTGACCCTCCCCTGCTCATGCTGTCTCTCTCTCTCTCTCTCTCTCTCTCTCTCTCTCTCTCTCTCTCAAAAATAAAAAAGACATTTAAAAAAATTTAAACACAAGATCCAGACCTCACGTCCATTGACCTTGCAACAAGATGGCAGAATACATTTTGCGGAAGGATTGGTGAATCCCCTCCTGGGAATTCAAATTTATCCAGAAGCTTTTATTTATTTATTTATTTTAATTTTTTTAATGTTTTATTTATTTTTGATACAGAAGAGACAGAGCATGAGAGGGGGAGGGGCAGAGAGAGAAGGAGACACAGAACCGGAAGCAGGCTCCAGGCTCTGAGCTAGCTGTCACCACCCAGCCCGACGCGGGGCTCGAACCCACGAACATGAGATCTGACCTGAGCCGAAGTTGGAGGCTTAACCGACTGAGCCACCCAGGCACCCCTCCAGAAGCTTTTAGATGCCTTAATGATGATACTAGGCATTGTAGACCTCTCAGAAGCATTTTCAAATCGCACTAGTTAGAGCTATACCCACCCCCACTCCCCCAGCACCCCCATCCCAGTCGAGCAAGGTTCCTGGTCTGCATTAAAATGCCCCCTGTCTTACTCCCGATGGCTGGGTCCAATGACAGACCTGTTTCCCCTAAAACGTGCCACTCAGTGTACTGAACATTGTGTTCAATCTTCAGGAAATTGGAGACTCTTTTCACGCTTTCTGGACTAACCCACAGGTAAGATACGGGTCACGTTGAGTAGCTAAAGCCGTGTTCTACAGAGTTTTGTGAGTAAATTCCTTCGTCAACCTGTGTGTATGTCTGTGTTCCTCCGGGATTTCACGCCACTGAAATTCCTTATCCCGCGAAGCTCTGTTCTCTTTGTATTTACCCAACCTCGTCTGCAAAGCTCACCTCACCTTTCTGCCAACGCCGTCGGCAAAATCCCAAAGAAGAAACCCAACACTCATGTGTATTAATGAGCTGGTGTTTGTTACGTAAACACACCATGTCGTTGGCGATGCCGGCGGGGGCCCCGCGCATGAGGCACACCTTGGGGTCACGTATCTGAGTTTGATGCCAGGTGTGACCTATGGCTTCACTCCTGCTTCCTCCAGAAAACGTGGGTTCTACAGCGACGGGATGGGATGTTTTCAGGGCCCATGTTGGAAACTTCCAGTATTGTCTGCGTTTACTGACGACTACGCGCCTGTTGCCCAAGGCTGTTCTGACCGGACTTCCCAGATGCTCGGAGGCACTTCAAAAGGAAAGACACCGATGGCTCCTGCGTCTTCCTCCCCAGGACATTCTGCCCCTTTCTGCAGAGAACAGTATTTCAGACACATCGTATTCCTTCTTTGCCGATGCTGTTGGGACAGGCTCTGAAAACAAAACGCTTTATGTTTTATTCTGTGTTCCCAGACCCGATTCCTGTGGGACCTGGACCCCAGACAGGGATGACTCCCGAGTTTCATTTCTGCAACTGAGGATGCTCTCATATGTCCCCAGCTTGGCCATAAGCCCACCAACTCCCCTGCATCCGAATGCGCGGCTGAGCCCCCTGGGTCCCTGGCCTCGGCCCCCGGGTCCCTCTGGGGACACAGAGGTGATGTCTTTCGCACTCCAGCCCAAGAGCATCTTTGGGCGTTTTCTCTGACAGCAGTCTAGGGCGTGTGTCAAGGCCTCTCACAGAGAGAACCTCGTTACACATGCAAAAACCAATAAACACCAATTAGTGGTATCTGATGTTCCTAGCCGATCATTTCGGGCCCCACGTGGGTTCGTGGGTTAGTCTGATGATACCCGAGAAGCCATAAAAACTTGGAGTGGGCAGACCTTTCTGTCCGCACGGTTGGCGGTTGTCATTTTCGTGGGCGGTGGGCCGTCCGCTCTGACGGGCACTGAGGACGCGGATGGCATCTGTGAAGGCAGGTGCAGGGGGCGGCCCGGAGCCCACGGGGATGCCCGCTGCGCCGGTTCCAGGGCCGGGGCCAGTGATGTCGTCCCTCAGCTGCCTGAGCCCTCATCCAGGTGTGACCCACCGCATGGCGCAGAGGGGACCCCACACGGGCTCCACGGGCCCTGACCCGGCTCTCCGGACGGCGCGGCAATTCTTCCTGCTCGGGTTTTGCTTTGTCTTGTCTGATTATTTTATTTTATTATTTTATCTCATCTAATTTAATCCAATCTTACTTTATTTTATTATTTTGTTATTTTATAGTATTATTTTCTCTTATTTTATTATATTATTTATTTTATTTTATATTATTATTTTGTTTTTAGTATTATTTTGTTTTTTTATTATATTTATTTTATTTTATAGTATTATTTTGTTTTATTTTATTATGTATTATTATTTTGTTATTTTATTTTATAGTATTGTTTTGTTTTATTATATTATATTATTTATTTTATTTTATAGTATTATTTTATTATTTTATTTTAGTATTATTTTATTTTATTATAATATTTATTTTATTTTATA
>PISW01016993.1:0-11460 GCA_004023785.1 Mungos mungo
GCGGCCCAGCACACTCCTCGGGTCACAGTCCAGAGTCACCACAAGGTAAACACAGGAAACCCACCTGACTGGTCCGGCAGCAGAGCCAGAACCCTACGGGGTGAGGGAGCGCCGGGCTGTGTGCGACAGAGGGCAAGACCCTGACTCCCAGAAGAGGAATCCAGTTTGAAAATTCAAGTGGCAGCAACCAGACCATGTTGAGGAGACGTGGAGACACAAGCGCGAAGTAGTGGCCGGAGGAGAGGACAGTGGGCACCTCGGACACGTGGGAAACGGCGACACACCTTGAGGCCCTCGCTCTTGCCCTCCACGTCACTGCCCCTGCTGGCTGCAGGCCTCTCTTCCCGGCCTCCAAGGTGTCTCCCAGGGACAGACCCACAGCCCCCTGGTGCCCACCCTCTTTTTCCTCCCCCACTCAGGCCCCCACGGAGCACTAGGCCTGCGGGCCTGCCCTGCCTGTTCTTACAAGGGCTTCCCTGCCCGGGAGCCCCCCCCACCCCCTCCCCACTGCTCTAACAGGACAGAGAGACCTCACTTCTCCGGTCTTGGAGATAGGTGGAGAGTATGATCTGGGGTCGGTTATCCAGTCTCCTCCAGTAACGTGTGAGGCCACAGGAATGACGTGGCCCATGTCGGGGTGCAGCTCTATCACCATGACAACCCCAGGGCACAGCGCGTGTCCTTGAGGGAGCCTTGCACCCAACAAGGTATAACCTTCCAAAGAGTCAAGGTGCTCTTTGTTTTTCGAAAGCCACTAATCACTTAAAGTAACTGTTTTTTGTGTTTGTTTGTTTTTTGTTTTTGCCAGATCAGACATCTTATTACCTTTGAACTCAACATAAACATAAAGTCCCCAACTTAACAATGACAATGGTTCTCTCAGTGGTTCGACTTAGGATTCTTCAACTTTAGATGAAGCAAAAGCCATATACACTCAATAGAAAGCCTACCTGCAGGTCTGAATGTGGATCTGGCCCAGGCCACGGACATGCCACATGACCCTCTCCCGTGACCCTGGAGCGAGGGAGCCAGTGAAACAAAATGTGCCCGAAGGAAACTACTAGAACAGAAGCTGGGTCTGGAACAGCCTCTCCTCACACCCCCAACACCTCATCAGCTTATTACCTAGTGTCTTTAGGTCCTTCTAGAATGCCCTTGCTCCTTCGCTTTAACCTGAAAAGTTTCCTTAAATCCCTCGTATTCCGTAAACCTTTCCTTTGCTACCAAAGACCCTCCGGAAGGCTCCCTCGGTGAGTGTCCACTGCGATCACAGGCCCCCACCCGTCTTGTTCCTCCTGCTTCCCACCAGCGAACAGTCACTTCAGGACCGAGAACCTCCCCTCACACCCAGCTTGACTTCCGGGGAAGAGGACACGGAGCCCACAGGCGGGTGTTTGTGCTGGTCCAAGTACGAATAGACCATTTGTCATCAGGACCAGTTTGCCAACAGCTGACTCAGGAAGCGTCCTCTCCACTCGGGGGGAGGCCTCAGAGGAAAGCTCTTCCTTGAAGGCCCATTTTCTCTGTTCACGGAGAACAATCCCCCCCTTCTTTGCCAAGGGATTAAATGTAGGAAGCTGCTTCCCACGGAGAGCCAAAATTGGTATCAGCGTCCACAGTAAAAACGCACGAAAGACCCTCAGCAGGTGAGCTGTTCCCTCATTACTGACTTGCTTTACCTGTAACACACTGAAAGCTGCACACCGAGTCCACACTTACAATCTCCCTTTGATTCCCTAGAAGCTGCATCAAGTACTAGGTTTGCCGGTCCAACCATGACCAGTGTTTGGCCGTGGTGCTTGGGGGCAGGGCAGCATTTAGCTCCTGGCCAACCAAACTCGGGGGATTGCTATCAATGAGCAAAATGAAAATCCAGGATCTTCTGTAGGAAACGGGAGAGGCCTGCGTGAATAACCTCCTTCTTACAGGAGATTATTCCCCTCCTCGGTCTGGCTCCTCTCTCATTGTGTGACCCAAAGGCAAACAAAGCAACTCCACAAATCAAGGGGTGAAGAAACATTCAAGTCCACGCACCGGGAATACCAATGAAGAAAACTTTCTAAACGCGTTAATTCCAGAAGAAAAGCCAAGAACCAGTGGGAAATTTACTAGAAAGAGGTTGGCTGCAGCCAAGTATGCCAAAGGTTGGTTAGTTTCTGCAGAATGCCTCCGATCATGACTTGCAATGTCACACTCTGCGCTAACAGAGCTGCTAGGAAAAAAAAAGTGATTTTTATCTCCCAGTTCAAGGTCAGATGGCCTCCACCTCAATGTTAATTGATAATCAGGAGGGCACCACAAACAATGTAGCCTCGCAGAAGAGGCAGAAATGCTCAAGTTTTCAACAAACCGCGGTTTAAAAAGCGTATTCCCTGAGTAAGAGAGTGTCATCGGATACAGCACAGGCCAGAGTCGCCACAGACTTCAAGACACTGGGCAAATCGACATCATCCGTCCTTCCTCCTCGCCTGGAAGGCTCAACGACATTCACTTCTTGTTTATTCACTCATTCCATTGTGTTGATTTATCATATGTCATTGGAGGCTTAGTCCAGGCGTCACAGAAAGGGGTTACTGCTCCGAGGAGCTGGAAACACCTGAGCAGGCAGAGGGAAACCCCCGATCTGAGGATACAGAAGGGCACAGTCCCCTCAGGGCACCCCTAGTGCCAATGGGAAGAAAAGGAAATTCTGAAACTTCACCTAGGAGATGGAGTTGCTTTATCTGAGTGACACATGACCGCAAAATTAAGAACATGAAGTTCAATTCTCTCTACCTGACAATCTTGTCCCCCAAAAGGGGCTAAAATGAATACTGAGGCTTGTTAAATGAACCCATACTCTACGTGTAAAGCACTTAGGACATAGGAAAACGGAGACAGCACATAAGATGCTAGCATGTTAATCATCGTGAAACATACATTAGTCCATGTGCGTGAAAGGAAAACGGTATGTTTGCTTCACTGTGAGTATTAGTATATTAAGGAAAAAACCAACTTGCGGTTCAGTTTATCTCCCTATTTAAATATATGTACTTTTTTCCATGTGTCTACACACATACACACGCACACACGCTGCTCACTGCTAAGAGCAAATGATACAAAGGGAAAAGCTTTGAGTTCAAGTCCTGACCCAGACACTTACGGCACATCTCTGGTCAACAAGCTTCCTTATGTTCTCTAAGCTCCAACCTCATCTATAAAAGGGAAGTGACGTCCACCCCCCAGGGGCAAGATTCAATGTGGGGCTGGAGAAAACCCTTTGTAACCCCTGGGCGGGGGGGGGGGGGGGGGGGGGGGGGCGGGGTGCAAACATTAGAGAAGTGAAAACACCTGGCATGGAAACGTCAGGAGCTCATTCTCCTAATTACCTCTCTCCTCAAAGCTCCAACGTGTTAAATAAACAGTAGCGTTAGGGCATAAAAACCCAGAAGAGTTCCATCAGGGTCAAAACCATGGATCAGAAAAGACATCCGACTCTTGGCTGTTACTCATGTTCCATTCATTCATTCAACAAATGTTACTGAGTACCACATATCAGGCATAGAAGTGGGGCAAACCACTGAACGCCATGAATCCCCAAAATCTGCAGAGAAAAGAGGCCCTCCATCTGGTTCTGGAAGGCACACTATGGTTTTTAACACAGGTGTGAACCGCCTAAATGTGACTTAACTCATATGGCTATTAGTTTAATGATTTTCTAACTGATTTGCCTCATCTCTTAATATATTAAGGCTCATAAACCTCTCACGTCTATTAGAATCACTTTTCACAGACTGCCTTTTAACTTTGACAGTTTTCCATAATAATTTTTAGGAGTTCAAATCATAGATACCCTCATCATCTTCAAGAAACAAATAAAACCAAAACAAAGCCCCAAAACCAAAAAAAAAATAACCGCTCAAAGTCCTCGACGGCTCAGAAAGGCACCTGGGATCCGCCTGGGCACCGCCATTTGCTGGGCACTGTGTCGTTTACTTGCTCTTAGAAATTCTGTAACGCTGTCATATCATCGTGGCACGTGACAGATGAGGAAACTGGAGACTATGATAGATTCACTAGATTACTGAGCGCACTCTGGAACAGAATAACTATACCACTGCCCTACCCGACAGAGTTCAAAAGCAATGACCGTCAATGATTCAAGTACCCTTGGCTATGCTGCAACCCGAAAGGAAAATGCTCACCCAACCATCGCACGGTATACACTAAATTCACATCTGCAAAGTAACCATTTAAATACAGCACCCCTTATATCCACCCTGTGTGGCCACCCCACACTGCATTCATCCTATGGGAGTCCCATTGGTCTTCCCTGCCTCATCCCCATTCCAGTGGATGGCAAAAAACAAACAAGAACATAGAAACGAAATCCCTTTCAAGTGTTAAGAGCCTACAAGAGGGGATATGACTGAAAGCCTTTTAGAACTTCCAAAAAGGGAGAAGTGAACTTCGAGACGTGGTCAACCACGTCTGTTTCCAATTCCTCACGTTAACCTGGTGTGTTTAGAGTGACTTAGACTTAACTGCATCCTCTGCCCCAGCAATAAGAGGAAGCAGGGAGGAAGAGGACACAGGACCAATGGAGGGTTCTGTTGGTAGAGTGAAGGAAGAGGGCAGGTCTTAGAATAGAAAATGTAGGCTTCTCCCCGTCTTTTCAGAATAGACTTACACAAGAACGTGCCTCAAGTGATAGGATAGAACTTGTGAAGAAACACGTTCAAACAATCTACACTGTCCTTCCCACAACTTTCCAACAGATCCTATGTTCCCAAGTCAACATGGGAATCGGGAAGCATCTGTTTGTAAAATCACATGAAACAAAACTTCCAGGAGTGTAGCTGGGAGAGACGCATCAGGCCACCGTGGGCAGCTCTGCCAACACGCAAGCACGTCCATCACAACGAGCCGCAGATGCACAAAATGAATCCTGGACTCTTGGGGGCACAAGGTCCATTTTGGGGTGTGGGGTTTGTCTGTGACAAATTTTCCAAGAGCTGCATTAAGGACACACACCTACACAGTTCAATGTCATCATCTGTTGATCCACCTCCCACCAGGATCATTACCTTAAACCCATAACACCTGCTGGGCCATAGAGAAAAGTCAAAACTAAGTTGGGCGCTTTGCTCAAGTGGGGAAGCTTCCAGAACGGAGGAGAAGATGACCAAGCAAAATGATGAGCCAGATGAATGATTTCCTTTCTTCGATCTGATCCCAGGGCACGAGGCACACAGCTACTCTCGAATTTCAGGGCAACGCGCAGGCTGAAGTCAGATGCCGAGGACACAGTTCCTCGTTGTGAACTGACTGTTCCGTTTCCCTCCTACTGTTGGTAATGGAGAACTGAAGGCCCAAGAAGCCCGAGCTACTGCGCCCACGGCCTCTTCCATCAGATTTTAATGGAACGAAACACAAGCAACTGGCCAGACAACTTTTGCGGGACCTTCTCCATCAGCAATCTGGGATGAGCCAATGACACATCTACGTGTTCAATAAAACAATAAAGCACACGGCTATTTTTTTTTAAGCGCTCACGTGGGTAAGATGAATTTTTGCACTACTGTGAAAACAGATGCTAGAAAAATCTAACCCCCTGCAAAATCTCCCCTTCCGATAAGAGAAATCTCATACATGCATGACAGGCGCTTTATAGCTCAGAACTAACCGCACAGTATGGGATGTGCACCGCGGACTGGGCTACTGGAGGTAGGAAATCATTAACGCAGTACAGTGAGCCTGCTCTCCCTAATCCAAAGGCTGAAACCAACCAGGAAAAACAAAAAGCATCACTGCCCTCGGCATCCAAGAGCGAATGCCTTTTCCGCTCCAGGCATTTCAATGTGCTGTTCAACCACAACACTGACCAGGGGAGGTTTCTAAACCCATGGAATCCCAGCTCTGTATCGTGATAACACCATGCACTGTCTGGCCATGCCGGTCTCCAAACCTAGAAAGCTTAGCTCCAACACTCGGAAGATCTGTGACCACGGAAAAACTACTCAACCTCTCTGTGCCAGAGCTTTCTTCTCTGCAAAATAGGTTGTTAACAGCCTTTCTCACACAGTTTAATACACCCTTTTCCAAGTGCTTGGAAAAACTGATGAACTGGGTAAGAGATGACACCCTCTAACGATGGGACAAGACTCGGCGCTGGGAAGGGAGTACATGTGGGAGGGAACAGAAGTAGTTCTGCTTTGGCTTTGCGGACTTTTGAGACCTCACTGGTCACCCAGCGGAAAGGTCACGGAGCTAGCTGGCTCTCCAAGTGTTTGTTCAGAAGCCAAGAGTCCACACGGACAACACATATTCCAGAGTCAGCAGCTTCCGTGCGTGCTTAAAGCTCTGGGCTACACGGCACATCATGAGGCAAAGCAGAAGGAGAAGGGGGGTGCAGGCAGACCACTGCAGCCTGAGAACATTCAGACATCCGGAAGCCAAGGACCAACCGGATGGCGCCTTCGTAGGAATGATGGGTGATTCAGGAGAAACACAGACCGATGGGGGACACGGAGACAAGGAAGGGCCTCAGCAGGAGAGCACCGATGCCTCAAATACGTCCCCAGACTGACAGCAGAGCACATGTGGCTCTGACCAGACCTGGGTCCCTGGCGGGGTTGTCCAGGACAGCGCTGGCATCGCACCCAGGGAACCTCCGTGGGCACCGTCAGAGGTAACTAGGGTGGAGACTCTAAGTGGAGCTGGTCGGGGTCTCAGGTTAGTTAGAAGAGGGAACTGGAAAGTCCAAGCTGCAGAGAGAAAGCACCTAAGGGTGGGTGGCAGGTGGTGGAAGGTGGCAGTTTCCCCAGATCCTCAGAACACTTGGCCGTGAAGTGACAGATGCACGGAGAAGCCTGGGAATGTGAGACCGTGGAGTCGGACGCTTTAGATCCCAATTCTGATTCTGATCAGGACAACGACACCTAGAGAGGGTTGTTAAAATGAGGTGGGGAGAGGTCACTGGAGTGGAGGAGGTCAGGGACTTGGAGGCCAAGTTGCTGGGTCGGGGGCTCATCAATGTGTGGGCTGAGGTTTCCGCACATGGTGAGGGGCGCTGAGGCGGGAAAGAGGTCCCCGGGGAACAAGGGCCGCTGCCTAGGAGGCAAGGACGGAACCCGGCGGGGGGAAGGGGTGCGCCAGTGGCTAATGCAAGTTGCGGCACGGCGCAGGTTTTACAAAGGGGTGAGATAGGTTGGTGGGAAATAGCAACGGGGAAACGTTAGTCCTTGACTGGAAGGGAGGCAGTATCCTCCAGGGACAGCCAGTCTGGTCTTCATGAGGGCGAAGGAGTGAAGCCGCTGCAAGCAGTCACTGCCATCGGTGGCACCACTTTACAGCTGGTCTACCAGTCAGGTAGAGGCCCCTAAGCCCAGCTGCCCAAGCAAGGCCTCATTTAAGAAGCTGCCTACAACTTGAAGTCTCCCCAAAGGGCAGGCTGGAAGTATACAGGTGGAGGTAACTTCAGATCTCACTACAGGACGTTAGCAACTGAAAACAGCCAACCCTGTCATCCATCAGCTGGTTGACCTAGAACCCTCATCCCTTCCACCCTGGCCCTAAGGCAGCATGGCCGCTTTAAGCCAAAGTCAGCCACCACTAGAGGGCGACACAGCCCGACGACCGGAGCAACTCCCAGGGACGGATTTTTATAAAACAAGGCTCTAAAGCAGGAGCTGACTCTGATGGAAGTTTCTCTCAGATTCAAACTTCACTCAGTTCATTCTTGAGCATAGAATACAAAAAAAAAAAAACACAGAAATGACCGCGAGTATGGATATATACAGAAAAAGGTCTCAAAGGCTTTACACCAAACTGGTGAACACTGGCTCACCTCTGGCAAAAGATGGGGGGGGGGGGTTCCGGGGAGATGCACAGAAAGGCTCACTTTCACTTTCTCATCCATAGGCTATGGTAAGTGTTTTTCAAGAACGTACTCACATGTTGATTGTATTACTTAAAATACATTAAAAATTAGAAGGCAACAGTTAAACCTATTATAGAAAGCAAACTTCAGGACAAGAGAAAGCAACAGAAGGCACTATTCATTCACTACAGACAGATGCTGAAACAGCAGAATGCAGGATCTAAAATCCATCTCATCTAATGCTATATTCTGTCCTGGAGAAAAATATGGCTCCAAAGAAGGGGCCCCTGGGGGGCTCAGTCGGTTTAGCCCCCGACTTTGGCTCAGGTCATGATCTTACAGTTTGTGAGTTTGAGCCCTGTGTTGGGCTCTGTGCTGACTGCTCAGAGCCTGGAACCTGCTTCAGATTCGGTGTCTCCCCCTCTCTCTGCCCCTCCCCGGCTTATGCTCTGTCTTTATCTCTCAATAGTAAAGAAACACTTAATAATTTTTTTTTAAATATATAAGGCCCCAAAGGATTAAGTAATTGGCTCCAAATAACAGGGGCAAAATTAAAGTAACATCCAAATCTTCTCCAGGATCCTAACATGTAAGAATTTTGTTCCATCTTCTATTGAAGACATTAGTGTTTAGTGTTCATTCACCAACTCTGTACCTCTCCCGATGTCATTCCCCCCTCTCTACTCTCCCCTCTAGACACAGGGGCTGGGGGACGACCCTTAGAGATCATGTACCTGAAACAGTGTAAGTTTCCTTTGGTTAAATTTAATTTTAATACTGGTTGATAGTTTCATCTCTTGGTGGAAAATATCACGATCACTTGATTAGAGTACAGAACCACTAAAAGCCTATCTAATCCTCATCTTCAAATTACCTGCAGTTTATCAAAACGGCACAAGCAGAATATGGCAATGACCATTTAAGCATGGAGGGACTCAACAGGGGGTGAAGCCTTACGTGTGTCGCACTAAGGGAACATGCTCCTGGCCTTGAAGGTAGGAGAAGACGTGTTTTAAGGAGCATCTGCCGAGGGACGCCTGGGTGGCTCCGTTGGGTAAGCGTATGACTCTTGATTTCAGCTCAGGTCACTATCTCGTGGTTCCTGAGATCGAGCCCCGTGTCAGATCAAGCCTCACTGTCAGCACAGAGTCTGCTTGGGATTCCCTCTTTCTCAAAATAAACAAACATAAAAAGAAAAAAAAAAAAAACGGAACCTCTGCTGAGCACTCACTCCGGGCTGGGCATGTGCTGAGGGTAGTTGATGCTGTTCTTCATTCCATCCTCAAAATTCCGATGCGGTTACTAGGAGGAATTTCCTTAAAGTGGGAGGGAGACCACAGCCGGCCAGAGAGGAGCAGAGGCAGGATTGAAACCCAGGTCTGCCTCATCTGCCCCTTGGCAAGCGGGTCGAAGGACACCCTCTTTACTTCCCCAGGCAGGTGCCTCATTCCCTCCCCAACCCCATCCCCTCCCTGCCCTTGCTTTCACAAGACTGACATTTTTGCTTGGGCTTTCCAATGGGGCTGATATCAATGCAGGCAGAAAAAGGGGTCATGGGCCCAGATCCTGAAGACAGAAGGGGAGGGAGGGATCTGGAGGCAGGCAAGGGTCAGACATGGGCAAGAAGAAGATTTCTTTCTCAAGGGATCAGCAGAGATCTTAAAAGAGCAGCAATCCTCTTAATGGAGGACAAAGAGCAGACAGGAATAGACCTTGTCCTCCTGGGCAGCTTCTAAACACACCCACCAAGCCAGTGCCACCCGCCCCTGACCAGTGAAATCGGGACCTCCGGCACAAGCCCCAGGGTTCCAGTAAAGTTCCAAGCCTCCCCCAGCTGACTCTAGTGTGTGGCCAGAATTTAGAACCACAGGCCAAACCAACAGCTAAGATGACTGAAATCAGACAGTAACGAAAGGCAGGCGGGCAGGCTTTAGAAGTCTCAAAACAACCCCAAAGTTAGCAGCATGCACCTGTTACAATGCCACACAACTTAGCTTCGTGACATTCACCAGAATTTTCCTGCGGCTAGAAGAAAACAGCAAGGTCATCCAGAACAGCAGGTCAGTGGGTCAGGAGTATGGAGTGAGTGCAGAGGCACTGCGGCAGCAGCTGAGGAAGGAGTCCTGGTGGAACATGGAGGGGAGGCCAGAATAGAAGGGAGTCCAGACTGGAGCGGGCACGGATGTCAGAGTGGCCTAGACACCTTTTCTGCGTATGAGGGTCATGCCTTCCCTCTGCACCTCCCCCACCATCCTGGTATTTGGGAAGGTCTGCCAGGCGTTTGAGACTCCTGTCCCACCGAGACCACTGAGACAGCAGGACAAGAGGGAGGAGGAACATAGAGGCCAGACCAGAGAGGCCAGACCACAAAGGCAACAATGGCTTAGAAAGCCCACCCACAGGGATATCAAAGGTCCTTAAGAGAACCCAAGGGTCCAGGCAGCATGTAAACTGAGGAAGGGATGCAGAGGTGTGGCCCAGGGAGGGTGTAGCAGGTGGCTGGAGGTGAGGTCCGGATCTACAAGAGAACCCTGGCTTGGGTTGGGGGCCACAGGTGGCCTGGGACCAGCGCTGGAGGACGGGAAACATGGCGGGCGAGAAGCCTTCATGGGAGGGGAGGAACAGCGTCCCGCCTAGCGGTTATTTTAGGTGAATGGTTTTCTCAGCTGGAAAATTAGGAAATCGGCTTCCCGTCTGGCCCAGTGGCCTATGGCTCGATAGGTATTTCAGAAAATTATAGAAGATTTGGTGAAAAGACCATCTGACCAAAAACAACAGAACAAAACCAAGGGGCGCCTGGGTGGCTCAGTAGGTTAAGCGTCTGCCTCTTGATCTCGGTTCAGGTCATGATCTCAGGGTTCAGGAGTTCGAGCCCCACTGTCAAGGCTCTGCACTGGCAGCCCAAAGCCTGCTCGGGATTCTCTCTGCTCCTCCCCTGCTCGTGCACACACATATTCATTCTCTCTCTCTCTCTCTTTCTCAAAAATAAACAGAAAAACTGAAAAAGGAATACAAGTTCACAGAGTGGTGAACGGGCCTAGGAAAGGGCAGAGAGGTTGTCAGAACTCTTTTTTTCACCAGAGGGAATTCCTCGGTCATAAGAAAAACACTGATGAAACAGAATTTGCAGTGAGACCACTAAATGAGACAGAAAAAAATACATGAAAGCCAAGTTTGCTTCGCCCATCCAGCTTCCGTTTCCCTGCACGTTCACGGTCCGGAGCGCACGCTGGGTCACCAGCCTTGCCCTACACGCACCGGGGGCGCGAGGAGAGTACTGTGGACACGCAGGCGATGCCAAGTGCACCGGGCAGAAGCCAAGAGCGCGTCCAGGTTGGTAACAACATGTTCCACGAATGCATCTGTGCGCTCCCGAACAGAAGAGGTATGAATTTATAAAGCTTATCGGGTTTTAGGTTTCTTGGAACTTTTTGGTAATTCTTGTTGTGCTTCAGGGAACATTTCATGAATGAGGAGCAGTGAGCTAGTTAACGAAGTCAGCGTACACACAGGGCTGTGGGTGTTACAGCCTCAGGCATCAGGTGTATTCTTTCTGCTGTTCGCAGTGATGTTTGGAGCAGCTGTTGAGAAGGAAAGGG
>PISW01016994.1:0-11458 GCA_004023785.1 Mungos mungo
AATACAACTACCACATGATCTAGAAACTGGAATTCTGGGTATTTATCTAAAGAAAAAGAAAATACAAACTTGAAAATATATATGCACCCCTATATTCACTGCAGCATTATTTACAATGGAGAAGTCATGGAAGCCACCTAAATGTTCACTGATGGATGAATAAAGAAAATGTATACATATACATATACATATACATATAGCTGAATCTAGCTATAAAAAAAGACTGTCTTGCTATTTGCAGCAACATGGATGGACGTTGAAGGCATTATTCTAAGTAAAATAAGTCAGACACAAAAATAGAAATACCAAATGATCTTCCTTATATGTATAATCTAAAAATTTTATAATGAACTCACAGGTACAGAGGACAGATTAGTGATTGCCAAAGGTGGGAAGTAGGGGGTGATTGAAGTGGGTGAAGGGATCAAAAGGTACAAACTTCTATTTATAAAATAAATATTTCATCGGAGATATAATGTATAGCATGGTGACTATAGTTAATAATACTGTATTGTATATTTGAATGTTGCTAAGAGAGTAGATATTAAAAGTCCTTATCATAAAATAAAAAAAAAAAAAGACAGTATGGTATTGGCACAAAAACAGACACATGGACCAATGGAATAGAATAGAGAATCTAGAATTGGACCCAAAAATGTATGGCCAATTAATCTTTGACAAAGCAGGAAAGAGTATCCAATGGAAGGAAGACAACCTCTTTAAGAGATGGTGCTGGGAGAACTGGACAAAAACATGCAGAGGAATGAAACTAGACCTCTTTCTTACACCATACACAAAAATCAACTCAACATGGATGAAGGATCTGAATGTGAGACAGGAAACCATCAAAACCCTCCAGGAGAAAGTAGGAAACAACCGCCTTGACCTCAACCACAGTAATTTCCTACTCGACACATCCCCAAAGGCAAGGGAAATGAAAGCAAAAATGAACTATTGGGATCTCATCAAGATAAAATGCTTCTGCACTGCAAAGGAAACAATCAAGAAAACTAATAGGTACCCAACAGAATGGGAAACGATAGTTGCAAATGACATATCCAGTAAAGGGCTAGTATCCAAAATCTATAAGAAACTCCCCAAAATCCACACCAGAAAAACAAATAACCCACTGAAGAAATGGGCAGAAGACATGAATAGACCCTTCTCCATAAAGGACACCCAGATGGCCAACAGGCACATGAAACGATGCTCAGCATCACTTATCATCAAGGAAATACAACTGAGATACCCCCTCACGCCAGCCAGAGTGGCTACAATGAACAAATCAAGAGACTATAGATGCTGGCAAGGGTGTGGAGAGACTGGCACCCTCCTACACTGTTGGTGCGAATGTAAACTGATACAGCCCCTTTGGAAAACAGTGTGGCGGTTCCTCACAAAATTAACAGTAGAACTCCCCTATGACCCAGCAATACCACTGCTAGAAATTTACCCAAGGGATACAGGAGTGCTGATGCATAGGGGCACATGTACCCCAATGTTCATAGCACCACTTTTGACAATAGCCAAATCATGGAAACAGCCTAAATGTCCATCAATTGAGAAATGGATCAAGAAGATGTGATTTATCTATACAATGAAATACTACAGGGCAATGAGAAAGAATGAAATCTGGCCCTTTGTAGCAACGTGGATGGAACTCGAGGATGTTATGCTAAGTAAAATACATCAGGCAGAGAAAGGGAGATACCATGTATTGACACTCATATGTGGAACAGAAAAAACTTAACAGAGGACTACGGAGGAGGGGAAGTGAAAAAATAGTTAAGGAGAGGGAGGGAGGCAAACCATAAGAGACTCTTAAATACTGAAAACAAACTTAGGTTTGATAGGGGGAGAGTGGAAAATGGGTGATAAGCATGGAGGAGGGCACTTGTCAGGATGAGAACTGGGTGTTACATGGAAACCAAATTGACAATAAACTATATAAAAAAATAAAGAATTTGAGGAGAAGATACAAAATATCATCCACTGCTGGTGGGAGTGTAACTGGGGTCACCATCCTGAAGCACAATATTTCCAACCTGTAATCCCTCTCTGACATATACACTCCAGGGAAACTCTCCCCTGAGTCTATAAGGAGGCTCATATGAGCATGTTCATTGTTGGGAGCCAATTTCTGAACTCACTAAGTTGAGAAAACTCCTTGTGAGGTGAGGCAGGTTTGCAAGGCCTCTTGCCATCAGATGGTGACAGATATCCACCCCCACTCAATTATTTTTACTTGAGCACCAACTCCCAAGGCACCTTGTTGACTGGGATCAGGAGTGACTTATCCCTTTATCCTAAAATATGCTAATTGCACCTTGTGAAGGAACTTATTGTAGGAACTTCTTTTGTGTTTATGGGAGCAAACATTTGCATTTCCTGAGAATCCTGATTTTCTTATACTTCCCCTAAAGCAAACAGGCCATTGACCCCTGCTCACAAAGAATTAACTTTTGCCTTTACTATGATAAAAACATTGTCTTGTATTCGAATGCTGAAGATACCTTCCTTCCCCATATGATAAGCATCTAAATTACGTAAATCAATTGATAAAGATTATGCACGAATCTTCTACCAATCTATGTTCTGGTAAATTTTTCATATAAAAAAAATTTATCATCAGAAATCATTGTCTAAGGCAAATGCTACTTCTGTGCTGGCCCCATAAGTTTTTTTTCATAAATAAAGCTGACTCTCCGGTCAGTGCAGAGATGCATGCCTGGTGATCAGAAAGAAACTCGTGGCTCTCTCATTCCCTCCGCCTTTTGCCAACTCCGCCCATCCTTCAGGGAGCCCTGGACCTGCTGGAGCTGGACTCTGGCAGTTCATCACAGGACTGTTACTGAATCTGGAGCTATGCCAGCCTCTGTTACTGGAGGAATGTATAGGTAAAATGTGTCATATGTACACAATGAAATATTACCCAGCAGCCATAAGTAAAAAGGTAGATTAAAGATAACAACATGGGTAGATTTCAGAAATAATGTTAAGTAGGAAAAGTAGAAGTAGGATGAGGTATACAGCACAGTTACATTTATATACATTTATAAATCAGCCTAAAAGTGATGTATATTTGTCAAGCTGTTAAAAATGTCATGTCATTCTCTGCAAACCTTCCACTGGTTTCTCTTTTTATTCAGAGTAGAAGCCAAATTCTGCATTTGCATGGACCTACAAAATCCTACAGTATTTATCACTGACTCACCTACCACTCACCCTCTCTTTCTCTCTTCTCACTCATATTTCTCTAGCCCACTAACTATTCTGGCTTCCTAACATACCAGCGAGACCTTATCTCAGGTCCTTTATACTTGCTGTCCCTTTAACCATACCACTTCTAGCCCAGATAGCCCCATGGCTGCTCACATCACTGCATTAGGTAAAATAGCACATGTGTAGCATAGCCTTCCTTTTATTTATTTTTATTAAATAGTGTATCGTCAAGTTGGTTTCCATATAACACCCAGTAGTCTTCCCCACAAGTGCCCTCCTCCATTACCACCACCACTTTTGCCCATGCCCCTCCCCCTTCAACCCTCGGTTCGTTTTCAGTATTCAATAGTCTCTCAAGTTTTGTGTCCCTCTCTCTCCCCAACTCTCTATCCCTCTTCCCCTCCCCCTGGTCATCCATTAGGTTTCTCTTATTCTCTTGTTAGACATATGAGTGCCGACATATGGTATCTGTCCTTCTCCGCCTGATTTATTTCGCTTAGCATGACACCCTCGAGGTCCATCCACTTTCCTACAAATGGCCAGATTTCATTCCTTCTCATTGCCATGTAATATTCCATTGTATATATATATAACACATCTTCTTGATCCATTCATCAGGTAATGGGCATTGAGGCTCTTTCCATGATTTGGCTAATGTTGACAGTGCTAAGAAAATTGAGGTACATGTGCTCCTATGCATCAGCACTTCTGTATCCCTTGGGTAAACACTAGCAGTGATATTGCTGGGTCATAGGGGAGTTCTATCAGTAGTTTTTTGAGGAACCTCCACACTGTTTTCCAGAGCGGCTGCACCAGTTTACATTCCCACCAACAGTGTAGGAGGGTGCCAGTCTCTCAACACCCTTGCCAGCATCTATAGTCTCTTAATTTGTTCATTTTAGCCACTCTGACCAGTGTGAGGTGGTATCACACTGTGGTTTTGATTTATGTTTCCCTGATGATGAGTGATGTTGAGCATCGTTTCATGTGCCTGTAGGCGATCTGGATGTCCTCTTTGGAGAAGTGTCTGTTCATGACTTCTCCTCATTTCTTCAGTGGGTTATTTGTTTTTTGGGTGTGGAGTTTGGTGAGTTCCTTGTAGATTTTGATACTAGCCCTTTCTCTGATATATCATTTGTAACCATCTTTTCCCATTCTGTCAGTTGCCTCTTAGTTTTCTTGATTGTTTCCTTTGCAGTGAAGAAGCTTTTCATCTTGATGAGGTCCCAATAGTTCATTTTTGCTTTCATTTCCCTTGCCTTTGGGGATGTGTCAAGTAGGAAATTGCTGCAGTTGAGGTCAAAGAGGTTGTTTCCTACTTTCTCCTGGAGGACTTTGATGGTTTCCTGTCTCACATTCAGGTCCTTCATCCATGTTGAGTTGATTTTTGTGTATGGTGTAAGAAAGAGGTCTAGTTTCATTCTTCTGCATGTTGCTGTCCAGTTCTCCCAGCACCACCTGCTAAAGAGGCATTTTTTTTTTTCCCATCGGATACTCTTTCCTGCTTTGTCAAAAATTAATTGGCTGTACATGTGTAGGCCCAGTTCTGGGTTCTCTATTCTATTTCATTGGTCTATGTGTCTGTTTTTGTGCCAATACCATATCGTCTTGATGATGACAGCTTTGTAGTAAAGGCTAACGTCTGGGATTGTGATGCATCCCGTTTTGGTTTTCTTCTTCAATATTACTTTGGCCTATTTGTGGTCTTTTGTGGTTCCATACGAATTTGAGGATAGTTTGCTCTAGCTTTGAGAAGAACACTGGAGCAATTTTGATGGAGATTGCATTGAATGTGTAGATTGCTTTGGGTAGTCATGACATTTTCACAATGTTTATTCTTCTGATCCAAGAGCATGGAATATTATTCCATTTCTTGGTGTCTTTTTCAATCTCTTTCATAATTTTTCTATAGTTTTCAACATACAGATCTTTTACATCCTTGGTTAGGTTACTCCTAGGTATTTATGGATTTTTGTGCAATTGTGAATGGAATCAGTTTCTTGATTTCTCTTTCTGCTGCTTCATTATTGGTAAAGAGGAATGCAACCGATTTCTATACATTCATTTTGTACCCTGCAACTTTACTGAATTCATTGATCAGTTCTAGAAGGCTTCTGGTGGAGTCTGCTGGGTTTTCCATGTAGAGTATCATGTCATGTGCGAAAAGTGAACGTTGGACTTCTTTGCCGGTTCTGATGCCTTTTATTTCCTTTTGTTGTCTGATTGCTGATGCTAGGACTTCCAACACTATGTAATACAACAGTGGTGAGAGTGGACACCCCTGTCATGTTCCTGATCTCAGGGGATAAGCTCTCAGTTTTTCCCCATTGAGGATGATATTAGCTGTGAGCTTTTCATAAACTGCTTTTTTTTAATGTTTAGGTAAGTTCCTTCTATTCTGACTTTCTCAAGGGGTTTTATTAAGAAAGGGTGATGTATTTTATCAAATGCTTTATCTGCATCTATCGACAGGATCATATGGTTTTTTTCTTTTCTTTTGTTAATGTGATGTATCACATTAATGGATTGGCGAATAGTGAACCAGCCCTGTAACCCAGGAATGAATCCCATTTGATCATGATGGATAATTTTTTTATATGCTGTTGAATTTGATTTGCCAGTATCTTATTGAGTATTTTTGTATCTGTATTCATTAAAGATATTGGCCTGTAGTTCTCTTTTTTGGCTGGGCCTCTGTTTGGTTTGGGTATCAAGGTGATCCTGGCTCATAGAATGCGTTTGGAAGTTTTCCTTCTATTTCTATTTTTTGGAATAGTTTGAGAAAATGGGTAGTAGCTCTGTTTTAAATGTCTGGTAGAATTCCCCTGGGAAGCCATCTGGGAGATTTTTGAGAACGGATTCGATTTCACTAGTTATCAGTCTATTCATGCTTTCTATCTCTTCTCGTTTGTATTTTGGTAGTGCATGTACATTTAGGAATTTGTCCATTTCTTCTAGGTTTTCCAGTTTGTTGGCAGATAATTTTTCATAGTAATCTCTGATGATTGATTGTATTTCTAAGGGATTGGTTGTAATAGATCCTTTTTCATTCATAATTTTGTCTATCTGGGTGCTCCCTCTTTTCTTTCTAAGGAGCCTGGCTACAGGTTTATCAGTTTTGTTTATTTTTTCAAAGAACCAATTTTTAGCTTCATTGATCTGCTCGACCGTTTTTTTGTATTGTATATTGTTTATTTCTGCCCTGATCTTTATTATTTCTTTTCTTCTGCTGGGTTTGGGGTGTCCTTGTTGTTCCCCTTCTGGTTCCTGTAGGTGCTCTGTTAGATTTTGAATTTGCGCTTTTTCTAGTTTGTTGAAATAGGCCTGGATTGCAATATACTTTCCTCTTAGGACTGCCTTTGCTGCATCCCAGAGATTTTGGATTGTTGTATTTTCATTTTCATTGGTTTCCATATATTTCTTAATTTCTTCTCTAATTGCCTGATTAGCCCAATCATTCTTTAGTAGTGTGGATTTTAACCTCCACTTTTGAGGAGGTTTTCCAGACTTTTTCCTGTGGTTAATTTCAAGTTTCATAGCATTGTATCTGATAGTGTTCATGGTATGATCTCTATTCACTTATACTTATGGATGGCTGCTTTATGCCCCAGTATGTGATCTATCTTGGAGAATGTTCCATGTGCACTTGAGAAGAAGGTGAATTTCCTAACTTCAAGATGCAGAGTTCTAAATATATCTATCATTTTAATCTGTTCCAATGTGTCGTTCAGGTCCATTGTTTCTTTAGTGATTTTCTGTATGGTTGATCTATCCATTGCTGTTGGTGGAATATTAAAGTCTCTTGCAATTAGCACATTCTTATCAATAAGATTGTTTCTGTCTGTGATTAATTGTTTTATGTATTTGGGCACTCCAGAATTTGGCGCATAGATGTTTATAATTGTTAGCTCTTCCTGATGGAGAGCTATAATTATTATATAATGTCCTTCATCTCTTGTTACTGCCTTGACTTTAAAGTCCAGTTTGTCTGATATAAGTATGGGTACTCCAGCTTTCTTTTGACTTCCAGTCGTATGATTGATATTTCTCCATCCCTTTACTTTCAACCTGAAGGTATCTTCAGGTCGAAAATGAGTCTCTTGTAGACAGCCAATAGATGGATTTTGGTTTTTTATCCATTCTGCTACCCTGTGTCGTTTGGTAGGAGCATTCAGTCCATTTATATTCAGTATTATTAGTGAAAAATGTGGGTTTAGAGTCATTGTGTTCTCCCTAGAATTCATGTTTATAGTGGTGTCTCTGGCACCTTGTATTCTTTGCAACATTTCCCTCATAGAGTCCCTCTTAGGATTTCCCGTAGGGCTGGTTGGTGGTCATGAATTCTCTCCATTTTTGTTTATTTGGGAACACCTTTATCTCTTTTTCTATTTTGAGTGACAGGCTTGCTGGATAAAGGATTCTTGGTCGCATGTTTTTTCTGTTCATCACATTGAAGATTTCCTGCCATTCCTTCCTGGCCTGCCAAGTTTCATTAGATAGGTCTGTAACCACTTTGATAGGGTTCCCTCTGTTCGTTAGGGCCCTTTTTTCCCTAGCTGCTTTCAGAATTCTCTCTTTATATTTTGCCAGTTTCACTATGATATGTCATGCCAAAAGTCAATTCAAATAACATCTTAAGGGGGTTGTTTGTGCCTCTTGAATTTGAATGTCTATTTCTTTTTCCAGATTTGGGAAATTCCAGTTATAATTTGGTCTAGTATCCCTTCAGGACTTTCTCTCCATCTTCCTCTTCAGGAATTCCTATGATAAGGATGTTGTTCCATTTGATTGTATCACTCAGGTCTCGAATTCTCCTTTCTTGCTCCTGGATCAATTTGTCTCTCTCTCTCTTTTTTTTTTTTTTTTTTTGGCTTCCTCTTTTGCTATAACTATGTTTGATGCTACCACTGATGAGATGTACTTGCTTTAGCAGCTGGTTTCTGAGCCAGGATCTCGTAGTGGGAGGGAGCAGTTTCTCTAGGTGCTAGCAGGGATTTGTGCTGCTCCTGCCGGCGAAGTGCACGCACTCTCAGACACCACAGCCAACTCCCAGCCCCCAGCCGGGATCAAGAATCCATAGGGGGAGGGATCAGTTTCTCTTTGCTCCAGCCAGGATTCGCACTGCTGCTGCCCGAGATGCTGGACGCTGCCAGAAATGAGCTGTGTGCTCCTGCAGCCGAAGCTTGTGCCCCCGCCTCTACAACCACCAACTCCCTGCTGGGATCGTGTAAGGTGGTGGCTATTTTTTCCCTATTGGCACCCGGGATCCAGGATTCATGTGGCCAATGCTGGAGGTGAGATGTGCTGTGGAAATGAGGTGTGTGCTTCCACTCCCACAGACAAGGCCTAAGTGTGCGCCCCCGTGGGGCTGCTGCTGTGGCTGCCGACTCCTTCCAGGATGGCGTGGGGGTGGAGGCTGTTTTTTTCCTTGTGCCATTCAGGTTCAGGATTTGGGCTACCAAGCAGTTATATATGGAGAGTTTTTCTCTCTGTGCAGGGTTGAAAGTTCTTTATCTCTTCTCTAGAGACAGTACTATGAGCGTGTTCAGTTTCTCTTTCTCTTCCCTTTGTATCTTAGGGGCTCTGTGTGCTTGCCATGTGTTGGGCTGTGGTTCCCACCTACCCTGCCCTTCTCAGGCTGGCCCGTTTTCCAATCTCCCCAGTTCGTACTCAATCACTCAGGCACCTTTGAGGTTGTCTTCTTTCTGGAGTCTGTATTTTCTCCTTCTACTCTTGCAGATGAGAGTAATGTCCTTCTGAGTTCAATAGATGGGGCAGACGAAGTTTACAGAGCTCCCTTCCCCTCTGCCATCTGGCTCCTCCTCCAGCACAGCCTTCCTTAATCGCCACATATAAAACTGCCTCTAGCCACCCACAACACCTTATCCCCATGCTCTCATTGTCTTCATAGCACCTATCACTCTTCAAGGTACTATATGTTTTACTAATTATTTATTATTTGCCTCACACCAACAGATGTAAGTTCCATGAAAGCAGGAAATTTTTATTGTTTAGCCCTTGGCTGTATCCCCCATTCTACAACTGTGTATTTTAGTCTGAATGAATGCATATAAATACACATATAGAACATGGAATGGAACAGCATTAGTTAAATACACTGAAGCAAGTGTCTCCAGTGAAGAGGGGAAATAAAAATAGAGATCATAATGAAAAGGGCAAAATAAAATGCATTTGCAAAGGGGTGGCAGGAAGCAATGATGCTAACAGTAACTGACTGAGGGAGAGGTTGATTCTACTTTGCACTTTAGATTCAACAAGGAATTATATGAGATAATGTTATGACAATTAAGTTGAAGGGTAACTGGATCCTGTAATTGTCAGGACATAGAGAATACAGAGCAGGAATACCTGCTAGAAAGAGGGTAGAAGACAAGGGAAGATGGGGCACCCCTCCTACCTGTTCCCTCTGAACCCATCTCCCTTTTCCCAATTCCTCTTTCTCTTTCAACTCCTTCAACTGTCTCCGGAGGATAATTACTGGGCAACTAAGGATGCTTGTACCACGTTTATTTCTCTGCAAATCCGTCTCCCAGCCACCTACCTCCCCACAAAGACATGAGAGTGATTCTTAATATTCATTTAATTACAGAACCCTCGGAGTTTGGCCAGCTCAAAAAAATGTCTGACGCTCTCCTGAAATCCATCAGTTGACCCTGAGCAGGAATCCCAGGGGAGGACTGTCTGAATGCCAGGGTCAGAGGTGGGTAATGATTTTCATCATTCTGTTTCCTTCAACTGTGTTATGCAGGGTGGTACTTTTGGTCTTCCCACTTTTACTGGAGATGAAGGACAGTGGCTACACACAAAGTATGAAGATACCAGAGAAGCAGCCCAAGGAACAAAACATCTGGAAATTAAATAATCACATTTCATGGCTCCAACATAAGGAGGCAGAAGAAAAATGAAAACAAAGCAAACCAATGATTGGGAATCCTGAGCGAGCCTACCACAAATCCAGCTTATAACAACACACAAAAACATCATCCTTAAATGCTATTTCCACAAATTCCCTTTCTCTGTGCAGTAATCTATAATTATTCCAATCATTTATATTCAGTCCAGACTCTGACCCAGCTGTCAGAGCCCCACCTTATTATCCCCTACCCTCAGGCCCAACAGCTCCTTCCTAACTCAGCTCCTCACATCCTGACTCACTCTTCCTGGGATGAGCCCTTGGCCTGAGTAAGTGCCTGCCCTGACAGGGATGCCCTCCTCAGTCCTTTCTGTCCAGGCTTGGTGTCCTAGCTCTTCTCAGTCCTTTTCTAAAACATTTCCCCCTTGTGATTCGGAAGCCTTTCCTAAGCCATTCTGACTGATCCCCATCTCCAACCTCCCTCCAATTCCCATCAATACTTACTGACCATCCTGATGTTCAGCTAAAACTAATTTTCCCTTTGTCTGCTGGTGTGCTGGGTGTGTCACTTAAATTCCTTTATGATCTAAAAGCTCCCATAGTGCATGGCCAGGATCTATATACCTCCACCTCTGGATTTCACATTCACACGGCCAACCTTCACTGCCCAGGACAAGAATCTGCTCATATTTGTATGAAAGAACCATAAGAGGCATTTAGGACAGAGAAAATGAATTTATACATATACTGATCAACTAATATATCTTGAGATTCCTAGAGAAATTCATTTTTTGTTTATTTGTTTGAGGTTTTATTTTTGAAGGAGAGAAAGGCCCAAACCGAGGTGTAAACAGGAGACTACAACACACACTATCATCCATTTGAAACACACTTCCAGGGTATTTCCCTAATGAGGGCACTGGGTCTTTGAATCTCAGTTTAATTAGGAAACAGTCTCTCCCAAAAGAGGTGCTTGGTGCAGAGGAGGTGCTGAAAGAAATGCAGAGAGAGGCCAGGGAACCTCAAGGCAGCTTGTATGAATTCCATAATGCTCCCCCTTGTCTCCCCCTTAGCTCCCCCTTATCTCCCTTTCCTCCATGTATTTCTCTCAGTCTCTGAACTCCTTCCAAACCCAAATGGAAGGTTCCATCCTAAGTCTCCTGGAACAACTCTTGACAGGTCCAACAATCCACCCATTAAATTGCAGGCTGTCTTCCTGTTCCAACCAGCCCCAACCACTGTCCCTTATCCCGGAAATCATTGTGTTCACCCCTCTGACTCTAAGAAGGCAACTGCCCTCTCCCTGGACATTACCTTTTCAATACATTTCCAAGGCAATAAGTTCTGCTGTCTCCCCTGGTT
>PISW01016995.1:0-11485 GCA_004023785.1 Mungos mungo
CTCTTCAACAGGTGGTGTTGGGAGAGCTGGACAGCAACATGTAGAAAAATGAAATCATAGTTCTTGAGTTCAAGCCCTGCATTGAGCTAGGCACTGACAGTAAGGAACCTGCTTGGGATTCTCTCTCCCTCTCCCCGCCCGTCCTCCTCTTTTCTCTTCTCTATGTTGAGCATGCACATGCGCTCAAAACAAATTAACTTTTTTAAAAAGGGGGGATGCTTGGGTGGCTCAGTCAGTTAAATGTTGAATTTTTGGTTTCAGCTCAAGTTGTGAGCTCATAGTTCATGGGTTCGAGCCCCGAGTTGGGTTCTGCACTGACAGTGAGGAGGCTGCTTGGAATTCTCTCTCTCCCTCTCTTGCCCTCCTGGGCCTGTGCTGTCTCTCTCACAAAATAAACAAACTTTAAAAAAAAAAAAAAGGCTTACACATGACGACAGGTAGTATATATACACATAAATTCATTTATACTAGGCCACATATGCTTGCTTATCTCACTAAGGACAGCAGCCAAAAATGTTTGAAATTACAAACATTTAAAATTTTATGTAATTGAAATGATTCAATTACATAAATCAAATCTTTGGGCGCCTAGGTGGCTCAGTCATTAAGCATCTGACTTTGGCTCAGGCCACAATCTCACAGTTTGTGAGTTCAAGTCCCACATCAGGTGAACTCAAGCCCTGAATCACATCAACACTAGCCACACTTCAGGTAAAAACACAAGCCCTGGGTGAGGCCCACTTCTCTCAGACTCTCTCTGTGTCCCTTGTGGGATTCATATTCTCTCTCTCTCTCTCTCTCTCTCTCTCTCTCTCTCTCTCTCTCTCTCTCTCTCTCTGGCCCTCGCTCACTTGCACCTTCCCTCTCTCTCAAAAACAAAAAAAAAAATTAGATCTTCAATGACTTCACTAATTTTTTATCTTTTCATTTACTGACTACTAGAAGAGATACAATGAAGGCTACCACTATCATTATCATTTGTTCATTTCTACCTGTAACTCCATCTATTTTCAGTTAGGTGCTTGGGAGTCTTTCTGATGTATACAAACTCACATGTTTTCTCTCTGGGATGGACTGACCCTTTTGTTTACAAAGTTATACTCTAATGCCTAAAAATGCTTTTTGTCTTTAAGTCTACTTTCCCTGATTAAAATATCTACACCAACTTGATTTTGTTTTCACACCAACTTGATTTTGTTGGTATCTGCCAGATGAATCTTCTTCTGTCCCTCTAGTTAAGCCATTCTGTGACCTTATGTTTTTAATGTGCCTCCTATTAACAGTATAGCGATAGATTTTTTTAAATCCAATCTATGTCTGACTTCAAGCTTATGGATTTAATCTATTTACACTTTTTTAAGTTTTATTTTGAGAGAGAGAGAAAGAAAATGAGAGAGAATGCAAGTGGGTTTGGAACAGAGAGAGGGAAAGAAAAAGAATCCTAAACAGGTTCCGCGCCATCAGTACAAAGCCTGACATGGGGCTCAGTCCCACGGATCATGAGATCAGGACCTGAGCCAAAATCAAGAGTCAGATGCTCAATCAACTGAGCCATCCAGGGGCCCCTCCATTTATACTTTTTTAACTACTGGGATGTTTAGGTTGATTTATACATTTTATTTTGCCTTTTCTGTGCCAGATTTTTCACTTCAGCTGTCTACAGAAACAAGTCTGTTTCCTCATTTATTTTCCCTCATTTATCTCCCTGGTTTGAGAAGTACTCCATCCCTCCCATAAATTCCCAAACAGTCTCAGAAACTCATAAAAACACTACTATTTCCTCTCTTCTCTGCTACTGGAATTCTTATTTGTTTCTATTGGAACTTTTCCTATCTTCCATGTCTCTTGAATAGAAAATCTGAAAGGGAAGTATCACTTTGTGCTATATTCTGGGTAAGTTCCTCAGACTATATTTTGGTTCACTAACATGTATCATTGGTTTCTGATTCACTTACTATATTTTTCATTACAAATTGCTCTGTTGAACATTTCCAGAGAAATGTGGCAGCACAGTTCCTCACGTTTACTTTTGCTTCCTCTAAAACACCCGCTCAACTAAGAGTAGAGGGAATTTTTTGTAAGAAAACTCATTAGAAAAAGAAGATAGAAGAGGCAACAAGAACTATTTTTAGATGCTAGAAAGCATATGGGCAAGTAGTAATTTATTTAACAGACTCCAGAAAGCAAATTCTTGAGACAGTCCTGTGAAAGCAAAAAGGCAACCCAATTTACACCTCAGGACACCCAAGAAACGGAAAACTGGGAGCACAATGTAACAAAGAGAAGACTGAAAATAGTGTGCTTGGTTCAAAGCGTGTTGAAGAAGCAGTTCTCTGGATTCCTTCCCAGGCTCTGCACGGAAGGACAAAACCCTGCCCCCACGCCCCACCTCAACTCTCCTATCAGATGATTGGAGGTTTATCCTCTGGAGGAGGTACAACAGCCTCTGGTGTGAGGGACACCAAGTTCAGCTAAAAGTGGGAAAACCAAACTGAAAATAGCAAAGTTAAGAATTTCAAATAGAATACTGAGAGATCAAAATCTTCCTCAACTCAGCTCCCAGAATTCAGGCACTTGGGTGTTCAACCTCCAGCCAGATCAGAAGGCCCTTCTCTGGGGAACATGGGAAGCCAAGAGGATGGATCTAGAAATATTAAACCAGAAACTATCCAACAAAACAGTCCGTGTCACTCTACAGTAAAAGCTACCACAGGCTTGGAGCTCCAGTCAGTTTAACACTCACTGTCACTGTGAGCAAAGTATCAAAGATCACCTCTGACAGGATTCCTCCCCTAACATGAACGATGACCCAAGGCAGAAGGGGGGGGGGGCAATTTTGGAGGAAGACAAGAAAAAAAAAGGGTTTTTTAGCTATCACTAATAGTTTCTCAAAAAGATAAGATCTATTAAAAAGATCAATACAGGGGCGCCCGGGTGGCTCAGTCGGTTAAGCGTCCAACTTCAGCTCAGGTCATGATCTCACGGTTCATGGGTTAGAGCCCCGCATCAGGTTCTGTGCTGACAGCTCAGAGCCTGGAGCCTGCTTCAGATTCTGTGTCTCCCTCTCTCTCTGACCCTCCCCTGCTCATGCTGTCTCTCTCTCAAAAATAAAAATAAAACATTAAAAAAAATAAAACAATTTTTAAAAAAGATCAATAAAAAAAGAGTTGGATGACTTTTAAAAGGAACACTTAGACAATTTAAAACAAAACTTGACAGAAGTGACAAGTTCAAAAGAAAGGTAGGAACATAAAGGTGAGTCAATTTCCCAGGAAGTAGAGCAAATAGAAAATGAAAGTAGAGGGTATCTGGTTGAAAAAGACCAAACCATAGCGAGTCTCCATGCAAAGGATCAGGATTTTTGATAGTTTAGGACTCTAATGCTAACATCAAGAATAAGAATAGAATGGAGCAAAACCTTCAAAACTCTTTAGGAACATTATTTCCTACTGAGAAATTTCTATTTAGCCATCAATCAAGTGTCAGGGTATATTAACAACATTTCAGGCTTGAAAGCTTCACCTCCCGCATGCCACTTTCCCAGGGAGCTAGGAGAAAATGCATTTCCTCCAAGTGGGCTTATACCAACCAGAGCAGAGGAAAACATGGTATCCAGGAGACAGGAAACTCAACAGAGGAGAGAAATAAAGAGAATACCCAAAGAGGTGGTGAATGGTGGGTGATCCCAGGGCACAGCTATGCACCAAGTCAAAAGGGCAACCAGAGCAAATCCGAGAATGTCAACTGGCTCTGAGGGGTTTCTTCAAGAAGAAGCAGACAGAATTATTTATGCATCTGAAAATACCACAAGGAAGTTGAGGTTGGAAGAGAAATGCTGAGTTCGACTTCGATAAGAAACAGATTCAGAGAAAAGCAAACACAGGAATAAACAAAACAGATATTAAAATCAGAGGGAATAAAAAATAGGGCAGGCAAGAAGTAACCGTTCTTCACCATATGGCTCAGTGAGCACAATTTATATAGTCATAATAATGCCAAGTATGGCTATTATGTAAGGATAAAAACTCAGGAAGTCAGCAAGTTTGCATGGGGCCAGAAAGAGGGTAAAAGAGTAAATGATCTTTCGTGGTGTGAAGTCAACAAATAATGGCAAAAGACACACAATCATGAAGCCTGTTTTTTATACACATACAGTTGACCCTGGGACAACTCGGGGGTTGGGGCACTGACCCACCATATAATCAAAACTCCAGTTATAACTTTTGAGTCCCCCTAAATTTAACTACTAATAGCCTACTGGGGACCAGAAACCTTACTACCACTAACAAAAACACACAGTTTGCATATGTGTTTTATATGGTCATCTTCTAAGAAAATAAGCTAGAGAAAAAGAAGAGGTTATTTAAAAATTCGTGAAGAAGAGAAAATGCATTTACAGCACTATATTTATCTAAAAAAATCTGCATATAAGTGGACCCATGCAGTTCTAACCCATGCTGTTCAAAGATCAACAGTATATGTAAATAAAAGAATCAATTAGAAGAAGTAAAGTAGTTGTTGAGAGGAAGACAGGGGAGAGACGGAGGGCAGAGAGAATTTGTCAGGTAATTCTCTTATCTGGAATTTGAATTCTAATCATGCTGCTTGAATGGTTCTCAGGCCTGTGGACCTTTCCCCTGGGAGCTATCCAATGTTAGATTGTGAGCTCATCTTTGGTAGAGCTTCATCCATGAGACACAGCTGGGCCTTAGCTGAGGTTCTCCATATGCTTCTTTCAGACACTCCAGAGCATTTCCCACCTCAGACCACATCCATGTTGAATCTCGGGTTGAGAGTTCTTAGGCTAAGTGGGTAGTATAGACTCTTACAGTGGATGCCATGGTGTATCTCCTGGATCCTCCCTCAAGACCTGGGCACTCAGTTTCCCCCAACTTGCCAGGAGTAAGGGCTTCTCATGGCCCGTAGCTTCATCCTTCTCCCAAACTGCCCTATACTCTCTACAGAAGGAAACTGCCTCTCCCAGTGTTATACTTCTCCCAAGGTTATACCTCTCCCTGAGGCAGCCCCCTCCCCCACCACAGGACTAGTCTGGCCATCTTGCTCCAGTTAGACAATGGCAGGGCCATCACAGCTCCTAAGTCCCTATGGGGAAACCTACAAGGCAACAGCACTGTAGTCCAAATTCTCACTCTGCCCAATCCTGTTGCCCTTGCTCCCTTTCATGTATTATTCCTGATAGCTTCCTCCAGCCCTCACCCCTAAGGCACATACCTCCTATAGTAAATCTCAGAGTTTCAGAGTCTATTTCCCAGTATATTTAGCTATGAAGATTCCAAACACAAATGTAGATGAAGTCAGTCTCATGGTTATGAATTCTATTGGAAGGCTCCCCTACGCTCACTCCACACAGAGCTATGCTGTGACAGACAAATTTCCTCTTTGTCTTGGTGGTAGATAGGTTCATTGTGGTCCATCCTTTCAGTGAAGGTCAAGTCCTCTAGTGCACTTACTTTATTCTGAGGACTTAGTTTCCTCCACCTGCCTGGTGCTGGCCAAGGCAAATGTTACGGACTAAATTGTGTCTCCCCGCTCCCACTACAAAATTCATATGTTGAAGACCTGATCCCCAGTACCTCAGAATGTGACCATGTTTATATATGGGGTCTTTAAAGAGTGAATGAAGTTAAAATGAGGTCACCATGGTGGGCCCTAATCCAACAATGTCTTTTTATGAAATTAGGACAGACACACCAAGAGGGAAGATCATGTGAAGACACAGTGGGGAGACCGTCCTCTACAAACCAAGGTGAGAAGCCTCAGAAGAAACCAACAGTGCTGACACCCTGATCTTGGACTCGAGCCTCTAGCACCACAAGAAAGCAAACGTCTGTTGTGTAAGCCTCTTGGTGTGTAAGGCTTTGTTAAAGCAGCCCCAACAAACTTCTGCCACTATGTTCCAGCCCCATGTGGAGGTCCTAACCCAAGCCCCTCCTACCAAGTCCCACAATCTTCACGTGTTCTCACCCCAGGGAGTACCCCATATTCTGTATCGATAGCTCTCATCTTAAACTCATCTGTTTTGGGCAGCAAAGGGCTCCTGGGGGCTGGAGAGCGTCCTTTCTCTAACAGATTGATGATGTCCTTTCTTGAGTATTTTATGTGTTTAACGGGGGACAGTGAGCAGCTTCCTGGTTATCTATCCCACCCCACTGCCCTATCGTTTGCCCTGACAACTATAGGGCTCATCTTCCCAGTCGACCTGAGCTCTTCAAGGGGCCAGAAGGACTGTCCCACTTCCCAGCGTCCTCTGTGTCACCTAGCACAGTGGACCATGCTTTGCCCACAGGATGAACACATTCACTCGTTGGGAAAAAGGATGGGCAGGTGGGCATAGAAGACAGTGGAAAGTGAGGAACAGGTTCCTTTCCAGGAGGCAGAGGGGTTCTCTGCCTCCCTCGTGCTTCATCAGTCATTTCCAAATCTCACTATGCCTACACTTCAGCCCCTGGGAACAGGACACCAGAAAACAACCTCCCGTCCAGAAGCAGCTACACCGGAATTCACCTCCAAGAGACAACTCTCAGAGGATAAAGTCACAGGCCTGGAATACAAGCAGATCAGAAAACCCCTTCCTGTCCGACTGGCCAAGGAAGGTGACTGGAAAGTGACTAAGAGGCAATAGGAAAATCCCTAACAAATTTCCCACAGGGAAAATTTGAGCCCAGGGCCCAAGCAAGAAGAGGCAAGGACCTGCTGGGCCTATTGACAGGAGTCCAGGTGGGGCTCACTGCCCAGCTCCTGAGCCACTGCCATGGCTATGTGACAAGGACACCCCTGTGCTAATGACTCTGGCCACATTTTTAATTAAATGACGTGTGCAGCACGCAGAGAGAAGGGGGATAGGACACGCAGGTAGAAACAGCAGCTGTGAGTATGTCGTCTGGGGAAGATGCGCTCTCTGGACAGCAGCAAGGGAGGCCCTGCCAACAGAGCCCTGGACCCTTTGTCTAACAGCAGCAGGGGGTAGAGGGAGGATGACGGGGAGACAAGGGCTCTGGTGTCCCCACTACTTACAAAGTTGACGATGTCCCTTTTGCAGTTTCCCCCTTATTTTCATTCACTTGAAAAAGTTACTGTTCCTTTTTCTGGGATCTTTACCTACAAACATACATCCTGAACCTGCTGCAGCCATGGTGGCCTCAGCAGGGAGAGGGCAAATATTACTTCAGGCCACCAGACATCTGAGCACCAACTGCATCAGAGGCTGAGAATACAGACTGGAGAAGACAAGGCCCCTACCTTTGAGGAGTGTATATTAGTGCAAAGAGCAGTAATTCAATGATTTGAGTATTATGTCAAGTTTCTGACTGACAGGTGCCCAATGGGCTATGGGAACCAAAGGTAATTTAAATCACCATGGAGGGCAAGGGAATGCTTCCTGGGAGGGGTGATCTTTCATCTCAATTTAAAATTTAACTAGGAGGGCACCTGGGTGGCTCAGTCGGTTGAACGTCCGGCTTCGGCTCAGGTCATGATCTCACGGTTTATGGGTTCAAGCCCCGTGTCGGGCTCTGTGCTGACAGCGAGCTCAGAGCCTGGAGCCTGCTTCAGATTCTGTGCCTCCCTCTCTCTCTGACCCTCCCCTGCTCATGCTATCTTTATCTCTCAAAAATGAATAAAAAAACAGAAAAATAAAATAAAATAAAATAAAAGTTAACTAGGAAACAAAGGGTGGGGTCAAGAACAAAGAGCATCTGAGGCCAAGGGCAGAGCAGGTGCATGGTGTTGGGGCCAGGGGCAGCGCGCAAGGATTGGGAGGCTACAAGGAGTATCTGTGGGCTGGAGCCCAGCCAGAGGGAGGGGCCAAGACCCCTGAGGGCCGCATGGAAAGCAAGCAAAGGGGTCTGACTAAAATGCCACTCCGTATTCGTGTGCCCTCAGTGAGCTAGCACACTCAAGAGAATCCTTGATGGCATGACCCTGAGGGTCTGAGGGAGGAACCTCCTGGGGGCAGGAGCCTTGTCAGGATGAGGTTTCCCACGGCAGTTCAGCCTCTTCTCCCCTCCTGGCTTCCACCTCAGAAGGAGCCTCCGTAGTCATCATTCGCCCTGCACACTTATGGAAGCACGTTCTCCCACTGAACACCCCCAGGATGCGGCTCACGAGCTTCCTGCCCACATCCCCCTCACCGCATCACCCGCCTCAGAGGTGGCAGCCAGACGGTGGTTGGGAAGTTGTTCCTGAAGGTTCTCCATATCAAATGCACTTTACACAAAACTGTGAAAACAGCAGCCTGTGAAGAGGCCCATGCTAATTCAAAGACCAGCAAGGACAAGACATCCTATCTAACAAGTAGGACCAAAAGCCATGTGTCCCTGGGCATGCAAGCGCACAGCAAGTATCCTGAAGAAGATATGAGGCACTGCCAACAAAGCTCATCCAAGGAGCAGGATCTGGGAAAGAAAGAATTTAGGATGGGACAGAGATCTGCACTGTGTCTTTGGTCTCAGGAACTTATATGATGTGCATATACTGTTTTTATCAATACAGAGATCAGCCAACTACACAAAGGATCATTCTACGAGCAGGATGTCAAGTGCATGTTTAAGAGACACAGCACAAAAGACTTGGGCCTCACTTATGACACTGTCTAACGGAGGTGGGGGCACAATGAGAGAAACTGCCGGAAGAAAATACACAGTGTGACGGGGCACACGACTGTGGGGGATGGGTCCAGTCTGCACGCTTGGTGAGGCCTCTTGAGGGGTCAACCACGTGGAGATCTGTGGGCAGATGAGCTTGCCTGAAAGACATGCTCTCCAGTCCTGAGGAAAAGCTGCGGTGTCTGAGAAAAGCGGGGGGAAGGCCAGGTCAGGCCTGACCTTGCAGGCCCCTCTCACTATTCAGATGTTACTCTCAGGAACCACCGGAGGGCGTCCGTCATGCCTTCCCCGTCCCACAATATGTCAACTGAGGGATTACCTAAGAAAGTTCTCAGACCTGCTTCGCTGAGTTTATAGAAGACGTGTGTAATCAATTCTCGGCCACACAATTTAAAAATAAAGAGAATTAAGTACATTATCCAATCATGTTTAAGGGGCAAGAGTTCACACTACAATCAAATACATTATTTTTGAAATCCCCACAAGTAAAAAGAAAATCACCCCTTTGAAAAATTTTTTCTAATTCTTAAATCTATTGATTCACTAAATTTTTGAGTGCGCATTTTCTGAGAAGATCTGAGTTTGGCGACTTTTTTTCTTTAATGGAGCTATGTATCTTAGGCAAGGTTTTCCCCTGAGAATGTTTCAAATATATCTTCATTCCCCACAGAACGTGTATTGAATGACTCAAAATTAACTTGCACTCATTCAAACCTCAAAAACGAGTCAGAATGCATTTTCCTAAATCGTTCCAACAAAGACATCAATGATGTCAAAGCCCTTGGTTTTGAATAGAACCTCTATTCTCTTTCTAGCCTTTTTATTAAAATAGACTTTTTCCAAAGTTTGTCCCTAACACAACTGCCATGTTCTGTGCTGCCCACCGATTATAAACAGAACCCATTTTAAAACCGAACTAGGGCTCTTTCTACAAGATTTAAGATGTATTACCATCTGGTTTTATATCAGCTTTTTTAGTGGGTCCAAAATCTCTTTATTACCAAGTATTATCACGAATGGTCCATATCCCTTTCAAAGCACACATTCTTTTCAAGACACTTTCAAGTCACAAACTTTGAAAGCCTCACTTCATTTTTCAAACTATACCAGACATGTGAATGTCAACCATAGTTATATACACAACTGATTTATCACAGATATAACTCCGTAATACTGACCAAAGCTGGTTGTGTCATTATGTCTTTTAGGAATTACTCATCTGAGGAAACACAGCAGAGCAGCATACCTAAATATCAGGAAGCCTAACCGGGGGTGAAGGGTCTTTGTTTGCAATACATCCTAGGTAAAAACATACGCACCTTTCCAGTTGACTGAGGAAAGAGGCATCCCTAAAACTTACACAATCTATCACCCTAATCATTTCCAAATACAAAAAAGACAAGAGCATTTCTTTAGAAGATGCTCAGCAGAAGTCAGCATCCACGCTAAAAGAGCAAAGGGCAGGTAAGAAGATCAGGATGGGGATTCAAGTGACCGCAGTAGGTGCTGCTCTAACAGGCTGCCCTTAGCCAGGGGACGGCCGTGAGGAGGACTGGCCTGCCTCAAAAATGCTTCAACTGTTTGCAAAATAAATGAGACCCAAGCCTGGTATCTAAATAAACCTTTACATCAAATTTATCTTTTTCTAATAAATATTTTCCTTCCGCGTGATTTAAAAGAAAAAAAGTTTTTTTTTAAATCTCTCTCGGTTCATTCATTCAATAATGATAAGACATAACCATCAATACGCTCTTCTTATTGCCATGATTATCAGCCCTGGCATGCACGCACGCACGCACGCACACACACACACACACACACACACACACACACACACTGCAAAGACTTCTCTGCCCTCTCAAAGCACCACAGTAGTTATTCAACAGAATTCTCTTTAAAAAGCCTAACTGCTCCATAGGGGCGGCTGGGTGGCTCACTTGGTTAAGCATCTGACTTCAGCTCAGGTCATGATCTTGTGGTAAGTGAGTTCAAGCCCCATGTCAGACTCTGTGCCCACAACTCAGAGCCCGGAGCCTGCTTGGGATTATGTGTCTCCCCTCTCTCTCTGCTCCTCCCCAGCTCACACTGTGTCTATGTTCTCCCTCAAAAATAAACAAACATTAAAAAAAAATAAAAAATAAAAATAAAGACTAACTGGTCCCACCTAACTTTTTTGTTGGATAACACAGGAGTTCACCAAGCCAACCTATCCCATTTCATCCCACATCTCTGTCAACTCCCTCCCTGGAAAATAAGACTGGAGAGGGGAGTGAGGTTCTTGTGACAATTTTTTAAAAATATAATGGGATGCCTGGATGGCTCCGTCGGTTGAGCGTCCGACTTCAGCTCAGGTCATGATCTCACGGTTTGGGAGTTCGAGACCTGCCACAGGCTCTGAGCTAACAGTGCAGAGCCTGCTTGGGATTCATTCTCATTCTCTCATTCTCTCTCTCTCTCTCTCTCTCTCTCTCTCTCTCACTCTCACTCTCTCTCTCCCCCCTCCCTCCCTCCCTCCCTCCCTTTCTCTTGGCCTTTCACCCGCTTGTGCTGTCTCAAAATAAATAAATAATCCTGCTTTGGATTCTGTGTCTCCCTCAATTTGCCCCTCCCCTGCTCACTCATGCTCACTCTCACACGCTCTCTCTAAAAAAATGTTGTCTACCAACATGGAAATTTAAAAAGCGCTTTAAATATTTCATATTACAAATACACTTAGGTTCCTAAAGGGTAAAAGGAACAACCCTAGACGATACAACCAGAGAGGACCACAAAGCTTTAAAGAATGAAAAACCACACGTGCGTGCACATGCGCACACACACTAAAGGTACCCTCCATAGTTAAAGTGGGGAAAAACAGAACT
>PISW01016996.1:0-11443 GCA_004023785.1 Mungos mungo
TTTTTTTTTTGAGAGGGAGAGAGAGAGTACAAGTGAGTGACAGTAGGCGAAGGGCAGAGAGAGATAGAGATGGAGGCAGAGGATCCAAAGCAGGGAGCTCTGAGAGCACAGAGCCCAGTGTGGGGCTCGAACCCACGAACCGTGAGATCATGACCTGAGCTGAAGTCGGAGGCTTAACCGCGTGAGCCCCCCAGGTGCCCCACACCCCCCGTTTTCACCAGCTCCTGCAAGAGCCTCGTAGAAGCGCTGCAGGTGCCAGCCTCCAGCCCTGACTCCTCGTCAGCTCAGAATAGGGCTAAAAGCCTGAGCTTCTGAGTCTGTGCTTTCTCCGATTGGAGCCACAGCTGTGCCAGCGATCACTGGACAGCCTCGCCTTCCGCATCTGTCCGAGGGGAAGATGGGGGGCCCTGACCTGGCACCACGCCCCGCAGGGGGTGCCGTGACCCACCCTCTTCAAGCAAATATGCTTGAAAAGAAGGGCTGTGTTGTGGCGGAAGAGTGCAGGGGGAGCGGTTCGACAGGCGGTGTGTCTTGAAAATTTAGACTCAAGCCTTTAAAAATGAGACTTTTCTCATCTGTTCCACACGGTCTAAGTGAGAGTCACAATTACGTGTAACTCGTAGGGGGGACCAAAGCAGTAATGTGGGGCTGCATCACTTTATGACAAAACTGGTGACAGTGAAATGGCGTAGCTCACTTCACGTTCGACCTCCGCGGCTGATCTTACACGAAGAGGGCTATTTTTGCAAAGGCAAAGACGATTTTCCCCAAAGCCTCTCTTTTTTTACTGAAAAAAAATTTTTAATGTTTATTTATTTTGGAGAGAGACAGAATGTGAGTAGGGAAGGGACAGAGAGAGAGGGAGCTACAGAATCTGGACCAGGCTCCAGGCTCTGAGCTGTCAGCACGGAGCCCCATGTGGAGCTCGAACCCACGAGCCGTGAGATCATGACCTGAGCCAAAGTCAGACGCTTAACTGACTGAGCCACCCAAGCGCCCCTCCACAAAGCCTCTCTTAGCCTTCTGTACCCTAGCCAGCTTTTTCGAAGTGGTAGCTCTCTCTTAAATTATTGACTGGTCGTTTCTGCCGGACCACCGTTTGCTCATGACCGAGACAGTTAGTTGTCTTAGGTCACTTTCATTCGTTTCGTGAGCTCCCACATCTTTGGCAAGATTTTCCAGTTCCCCCTTGTAGCTGATTTGCAACGTCCTGTTGGCTAGTTATTAACATCAGAGGGTCGCAAGGGGGCGGCGGGTGCTGATGAGGCAGGGATGCTGGAGCCCGACCGGCTTTATGAGCCGTGAGCCGCTTGGCCAGTGCCTTGTGCTATGACGACTTTGCGCTCTTTTGCAACATGGACGCTGAGGCCTTCTAGAAGAAGTTTGCACAGAGATGAGGCCGCCCGCAGAGGGCCCGGAGAGGCGCCAAGGCTCCGGGAGCTTTCCTCCCTGGGCAGGGAAGCCAGCGGCTCGATGTTCATCTCCCTCTCCACCCGCCCCCCCCCAGGTGAAGACTTTGTAGACATCCCAGAAAACTTCTTTGGGCTGGGTGGCGAGGAGGACATCACCATCCAGACGGTGACCTGGCCTGCTGTGGAGCTGCCCCTCCCCCGAAACGTCACCGAGGGTGAAGCCCGAGGCAACGTGATCCTTACTGTGAGACCCATCTTTGACGTGTCCGCCACTGTCCCGGAGCCCGAGGAGCCCTTCACGTTTGTCCCCGAAGTGGGGACCACTGCCTTCCCTGAGGCTGAGGACAGGACTGGAGGGGCCACCAGGCCCTGGGGTGTCCCCAAGGAGTCCACGCCTGGCCTGGCCTCCACCACCTTCACCAGCGAGGACCATGTCGTGCAGGTGACTGCGGTCCCAGGTGCTGCCGAGGTTCCCGGGCGGCCACGATTGCCAGGGGGTAAGTGCCCGCCTCTCAGGGCGCTGCGAGGGGGCGGGGGAGGGGGCAGGCGGAAAGAACTTGGCCTAGGGATCCGTACCTCCAACTTAACCTGAGACCTGGGCCAAGTCTTTCTCCTGCCAGACGCGGTTCTCCTTGTTTGTAAAACAAGAGGATGGGCCAGAGCTGCTTTTTTTGCCACAGACCATGGCCTTCGAATGAAGTCACAGGTAGAAACCACAGCTTGTGTCAAGCAGGTGCAGATGCCATGTGGGTCTAGGTGAAGCCGAACAAAGAACTGGGCCTCTTTTGTCCAGGGGCCCTTCTCGCCCCCTCGGACACCCCCCAAGAACAGAGCCGCTTGAAAACGTCTATGCTAGGTGACCCCCGGGCTTCTCACGGCACTGGCCTTCCAGGCCAGGGGTCAGCCGACCAAGCTCGGATGGCCAAGTCCAGCTTGCCACCTGTTTTTATGTGGCCCACAAACAAAGGGCAGTTTTACAGTTTTAGATAGTTGGGGGACAAAGTCAAACCAAGAGTAATATTCTGTGACGTATAACGAAAATCATATAGAATTCAAGATTCAACGTCTCCAAGTGTGATTGGAACAAAGCCGCGCCTGTTTGTCCACGTGCCGTCCGTGACTAGTTCAGGAGCACCGTCATGGCAGAGCTGAGTAGTTGTGACAGAAACCGTTGAGCCCATGAAGTCTAAAATGTGCCCTGTGTGGCCCTTTCCAGAAAATGTTGGCCAACCCCTGATGTAGGACAATGGCGTTTCAGGTGTTTGAGAAATGTCTGGAGACTTCAGATGTCACAAAGAGCTCAGCTGTTCCCCATACTCCAATCCAAGAACCAGAGGGACAGTCTGGGGTGGCTTTCCTAAGGGCTTTGGTGGTGTCCTCCCCTGGGGCGGGGGGAGCAAATAGACACAGTTTTCCACCCTCAATCCCATGATGCCACCGGGCGGGATTTCAGCCTGAATTGCCCGATAAATCCAGTATGTTGGGAAGGAGAAGGTGTTTAGAAGTTTTGGGACCCCCGGCTGGGTCCCAGGGTTGGCCCAGGCCCAGAAAGAGCCCCTCTGGCCACCGTGTGGGAAGGTGCCAATGGACACATGAGCGTCTGCCACAGGACAGAGCGGAGGACTCGGGACAGTATCCAATCGGGGATCTGCATCTGTGCTGTAACCTGGCCAGGGGAGCGTCCAAAACAAATGTGGACGCGACAGGAAAGGCTGAGGAAAGGGGGGGGGAGGGCTCAAGGACAGGGCCCTTTGGGAACCTGGCCAAAGCCATGAGGACGGTCCCCAGAATGTGCCCAGTGCACACCCACGAACACTCTGGCAGCCACTTTCAGGGCCCCGGGCCGAGTGGAAGAAATGCTGATGATTGTTCAATGTACTCCTTAGCCCTTTCTGTATTTTCCAAATGTTCTGTAATGAACAATTATTCTTTTTGTAACTAGGAAAAACTGCATTTGTTTTAAAGCGTTCAAAGGACGAACGAGCAGCCTGGGAATGAGGGAGCCCAAAGAGGAAGGTTGGGGACCCCCAGGGCAGGAAAGGCTCCAAAGGCTTTGTCAGGGAGACGGATTTCAGGAGCAGCTTGAACAAGCCGAGGGGAACCTGCTTGGTTGAGAATAGGCTCAGAAGTAGGACAGGAAGGAGGGGACGAAGGGAAGTCACTCCTCAAGGAGCCAGGGCTCCCTCCATGCCCTCAAAGCCACGAGGACCAGGCCCCATGGGCACGGGCACTGGGCTATCCGGTCCCTGCCCTGAGCCTCCCTTGTGTCTCTTCCTCCCCTCCCCACCCAGGGGTCGTGTTCCACTACCGCCCAGGCTCCGCCCGCTACGCACTGACCTTTGAGGAGGCCCAGCAGGCCTGCCTGGGCGCCGGGGCCGTGATCGCCTCCCCCGAGGAGCTCCAGGCCGCCTACGAAGCCGGCTTCGAGCAATGCGACGCGGGATGGCTGCAGGACCAGACTGTCAGGTGAAGGAGGACGAGCCCGGCCCCGCTCCCGACCCAGAACCAGCCGTGCGAGGCCGGGCTTGGGGAGCCCGAGCCTGTCACAGCACCCAGTGCAGAGGGGGCGCCTGATCCACTGTGCAGTAGTTCATTAATAACCCCATGGCTGCTCCCCGAATTTCTCCCCCGGAACCAAGGCGTATTATTCTGAGTGGGTGGCAAAGGGCCCCAGGTGACATTAAGTCCTTGGTCACTGACTCCCAAGGAACAGAGAGGGAGAATCTCTCCTCAAGGTCCCTGCCAGCGTGACCCAAAGCCCTTCTATGGAAGCGGCTCCCTTCTGCAGCCAGGAATCCCCCCAGGGGCCTCCAGACCCCTCTCCCAGCCACAAAGGGGCTCCTTCCCGTCACTGTTGTCACTGAAGATACTCCCTGCCCGAGTCCCAGGAGACCTGCCAGCCTCCCCCCTGGCCCTGCCTCCCCCCAGCCCCTGGAACAGGCCTTCATGTGCCCCTCCTGCCCTCCTTTGCAGATACCCCATCGTGAGCCCACGAACCCCGTGTGTGGGGGACAAAGACAGCAGCCCAGGGGTCAGGACCTACGGCGTGCGGCCAGCATCAGAAACCTACGATGTCTACTGTTACATGGACCGGCTCGAGGGTACAGGCCACGTTCTCGCGTTTGGGGCCCCCGCCAGGCAGGGGGACGATGGGGAGACACACAGAGGAAGCTTTCTTCCCACCCGGGGGCAGAAAGGCCGGCCCAGCCCCTGTCTTGGGCCAAGCTCCTTCTCTCCCTCCGGAATGGTTCATGTGGGCCCCCCAGGATTGCAGGCAAGGTGTACACCACCTGCCTTGTGGAGAGTCCCACTGCCCTGCAACAAATGAAAGGCTCTGAGAAGTCCTGCAAAAGAAAAACCTCTTTAACTCCACTTAGCCACGCACCCAAGCTTGTGCAACCACAGGCATTTTATTTTGTTGCATTTCGTGTCTTTTCATTTCAATTACAATGATCAAATTACTATCCCATGGAACCCAATTTGGGAAGTGTTGGTATTATTCTGGAAAGATTTCAGCAGACCCACTCACTTGTTTCGGGGCCTGGGGCGTTACTTAACCTCTCTGGGCCTCAGTTTCCTCATCTGTAAAATCGGGCTGATTGTGCTCATGTCAGAGGTTTCTGTGAATGTTAAATGAGATACTCATTTATGAGACGTGCCCAGTACAGTAGTGTCCAGGAAATGTGAACCTCCTCCCCCCAGATCAGACAGGAAGGCACCTAGGTACAGTTCTGGGTGTGGGGACCAAGTGCCAAGAGTGGCTCCAGGACCCACCCCTCCCCTTGACAAGTCCCCAGGATGGGGGAGGGGCTGAGGCCCACAGCACTCGGGTGCTCCATGCTTGAGTGCTGCGGTGTAGGGAGCACAGGGGAGTCGGAGGGAAGGCGCCCAAGGGAGTGCAGGGGGTGGTCCCCACGTGTGACGGGGCAGTCTTGAAAACGGAGGAGGGAGGTTGTTTCCATGTAGAGTGACCAACTGGTCTGATTCTCTTGCCCCGCCCGCTGGGTGAGCTGAGGCTGCCCGGGCAGTGGGCAGGAGGGTCACGCCGGCACCTGCCTGTGCCCGCAGGGGAGGTGTTCTTCGTCACACGCCCGGAGCAGTTTACCTTCCAGGAGGCCCTGGCCTTCTGTGAGTCCCACAACGCCACACTGGCCTCCACGGGCCAGCTGTACGCCGCCTGGAGCCGGGGCCTGGACAAGTGCTATGCCGGCTGGCTGTCCGACGGCAGCCTGCGCTACCCCATCGCCACCCCAAGGCCCTCCTGTGGTGGAGACAAGCCAGGCGTGAGAACCGTCTACCTCTACCCCAACCAGACAGGCCTCCCAGACCCACTGTCCCGGCACCACGCCTTCTGCTTCCGAGGTACGCATTCTCCCCTCTCCTCCAGCCCCCCTTCTGCCTGGGGGTGACTCCTCCGGCTTCACCCCTTCCCACCCACCCTTCCCCATCCATCAGAGCAAGGAGGAAAAAGTCAGTCCCTCTGGGGCAGGGGCAGCTCTAGACCCAACCTTGGCGTTGACCCCAAGGCAAGGCCATCCTTCTAAAGTTCCCCAGAGACAAGCAGAGAGAGGGGAGTGAGAGCTTGTGCTCTAAAAGCAGGTAGACCTGAATTTTGATAACGGCGCTGCGGCTTAATAGCTGTGTGACCCTGGGCAAGTCACTTAACCTCTCTGCTCCTCTGTATAGTGATGTAATAGATCCTACCTCAAAGGGCTGCTGTGCCGATAAACTGGGATAGTGCCTACAAAACACTTGGCATTGTGCCTGGGACATCGTAGATTCTCAGCGAGTGTTACCTTCACTATTATAAATAACACCCATATACCATGCACACATTTCTATTCTGTTTTAATTTGTAATCCTTGCCAAAGTTTCTCCTGCTTCCAAGTATTTTTGTGAGCCGTTGAGTCAAAGTGTTCTATTACTCTTCACTAAGCACCAGAAATTCAGGTTTTTAATTGACCCTTGTGCGAGTCAAACCTCATTACCAGTGGGAGTTCCGAGAGTGAGGTCATCAAAGAGCCCGGGGGTGTGGCTAGGGCGGAGCTAGGGCGGGGCCAAGGCAGGGCGGGGCCAAGGCAGGGCGGGGCTCTGAAGCGATGAGACACAGGTCTGAATGCACTGACTGGGAAGTAGACCGAGTCTGAGCCATGTTTTATGGATGATGCATCAAAGCTGAGCGTCTGGGTAACTTCCTGTGAATGTAGAATTACCTCCAAACAAAGTCAATGAGAAATAAAACCTGAGCTTTGCCAAGTTTCTCAGACTTCCAGGGTCCCCTTTTAAAAGGCCAGGTCAGAGAAAGCCCGGCCCCACTCTGCCAGCGTCAGAAAGCCACACCCCTCCCAGAGTTTGATGCCTTGAGGCCCTAGTGCCAGTACCTCGCTCCGGGCTCCAGGCAGCAGAAGCCAGACCAGTTAGCCTCCCAGTGGATTCTTACCCATGCACCCCCGCGCTCCCCGACCTTCTGTGAACTCGGTCTTTTCTGTAACTGCCAAGAGGTTTGGCCTCTTTCCCGACCAAGCCCACCTCCGGTTTCCCCGAAACCAAAACAGTTACCCCCAGTCAGTAAGTCCCTCTTTCACCCTCCGGGGCCAGGGTGACTTCATGGATTTTAAATAGCAGCCTCCTATTTTTGACCCAGACATCCTTGGACCATAATTTCTGTCCCCAGGAAAGGCAGCATCGTGCCGCAGTTGAGAGCGGAGGCCGGTGCCAGATGCTTTCCTTCAAAGACTAGATCTGCCCCTTAGAAGCCACTGATCCTGGGCAAGTCCTTGAACTCTATGCCTTAATTTCCCTAAATGATATAGTACCTATCTCATAAGGCTGTTGTGGGAGAAAATAGGTTTATACACATAGCACCTTAGGCAGTGCCTGGTGTGTGTAATAGATTCTGCAGAAGAGGTGTCCCAGCCCGCCCTGAAATAATGTGTGTCCTGGTGGTGCGTGCGAATCGATATTGTGTCATTGATGCCAACAGCTCTTAGTGAGGAAGACAAGAGCCATCTTGCTGGGTTAGGGGGCCGGGGGGTGCCGAGGTCTAGCAGGTTTTGGCACCCGCCTGGCCCCTCTCAGAATCCCCTCGGCCCCCTTGAGAAGGGCCAACCTGGGATGGGTCACACGTGGTAGGAAGGAATGCTCACCACCGGCATCTCTTTAGGTGTCTCAGCAGCGCCCTCTCCAGGAGAGGAGGAGGGTGGCACGCCCACCCCCTCTGTCGTGGAGGACTGGATCGCCACCCAAGTGGCGCCTGGAGTGGCTGCTGTCCCCTCCGGAGAGGAGGCCACCACAGTCCCAGACTTCACCATTGAGCCAGAGAACCAGACGGAGTGGGAGCTGGTCTACACCCCGGCAGGCACTTCCCCACCTCCAGGTCTGTGCGGCTAGGGCTCTGGGGTGTGTCCTGGGGTAGGACCTCTGCTCTGTGTCCCCAGCCCTCTGTGTCACACTAGCTGAATGTGCTGCTGTGGGCAACTTCCGCCCCCTCAACCGGCCTCCAGGACAACGTCCAAGGGAAGAAAGGGGCAGCCTTGTTCCTAAAGCCCCCCTCTCTCTCCGTCTCTCTCCATCCCCCAACCTGCTGCTCCCTTCTTTTCATTTCCCTCACCCGCACACTGCAGTGCCCATCACCGAGCCCATCGGGGGCCCTCACTCTGTCCTCCTGCCCCTCTTCGGGCTCTGTGCTGACAGCTTGGAGCCTGGAACCTGCTTCGGATTCTGTGTCTCCCTTTCTCTCTCTCTGCCCCTCCCCTGCTCGCACTCTGTCTCTCCCTCTCCTTCTCTCTTTCTGAAAAAATAAATAAGCATTAAAAAGAAACCTACATGTATTTAAAAGAGAAACATCATATCATGTCTCTAAGTGACCAAGTATATACATATATACATATGCCCAGCAAAAGCGCTCTGGCGTGCCACCCCCGCTATCCAGAACCCCCTCCCCTTCCCTCCCCTCCAAGATTCCATGCGGTGGGACTAGCCCCTGCTTTGCCCAGGTTCTGTGCCTGAGAAATGAGCCCAGAGGAACATTCAAGATCCAATCCCAACTAGGTTGTTCAAGTGCCCAAGGAAACAACATGGAAGTAACGTAATGCAGTTAGGATTATTAGTGCAATGAGGCTTCTTTCCTCTGTTTTCCAAATGCTCTGGGATAGCACCCTCAGAACTGAAAAAGTTCACATACTTGATGTATTTCTGCAAACAGCACCCGCTGGCCTCCCCTGCCTTGGAGGGATGGCTTTGGATGAGTGATTCTCAAACTTGAGGGGGCATCAGCATTGTCAGAGTTCCGGGGGTGGGGGAGCGTGCTGAGGTACCTGAGTGGTTCAGGCGGTTGAGCATCTGATGTCGGCTCAGGTCATGATCTCACCTTTTGTGGGTTCAAGCCCCGCATCAGGCTCCCTGCTGTCAGCCGCTCAGCATAGAGCCTGCTTCGGGTCCTCTTGTCCCCTTCTCTCTGCCCCTCCTCTGCTTGCACTCTCCCCAAAATAAATAAATATTAACAAAAAGAAAGACAACAAGCTGGGGCACAAGGTGGCTCAGTCGGTTAAGCATCCGACTCTTGATTTCCGCTCAGGTCATGATCTTATGGTTCCTGGGATGGAGCCTCACCTTGGGCTCTGTGCTGACAGCGTGGAGCCTGATTAGGATTCGCTCTCCCTCGCTCTCTCTCTCTCTCTCTCTCTCTCTCTCCTCCCGTCTCCCTCTCCCTCCCTCTCCCTCTGCCTCCCTCCCTTCCTCCCTTTCTCTGCCCCCTCCCCCACTGACACTTTCTTTCAAATAAATAAACATTTAAAAAAAAAAAGACAACGTGCTGTCCCCACCCCAGAGTCTGCCAGAGTCCAGCTCCAGCAGGTCCAGGGATCCCCTGAAGGAGGACAGTGTTGTCAAGAGAGAGTGAGAGAGCCTTGAGTTTCGTTCTGATCACCAGACAGGCACCCCTGCCCACCTGGCAGGCGTCTCTACCATTCTGGCAGGCATCTCTGCCCTGTCCGGTTCCCAAGCTTTATTTATGGCAAAAGGTACAAGGACCAGAAAGAGCAGTAAATGACTTCTCATAGATACGTTTTACAATTTCTCAAGACATGGGTTCTGCAGAAGTTACAAGTCTAGTAGTAATGACTGTCATGAAAAATTTAGCTACAGGCACTCATGGTGTCAGAGGTATTTTTACAAAACCTCAGGTCTAGCCTGAAGGAAGCAACCTTTAACCAAGAGGCAAACAGCATTGTAAAGGTCAGTTTTTTATGAGTAAGGGTCATTCATTAGGCTGTTTATAACTCTAAGAGAAAGTTCCCAGAAAAACAGGATTCTCAGGAGACATAATGCCTGCTCTCACAGTCCCAAAGATGATTGATACATTTTATTGCATCCAACACTTTTACAAAGGTGTTCAGGCCCAGAAAGTAGTCAGTTATCAGTTAATTGCTTAGGGGGAAATTATATGTTGCATTAGGGTGTATCTAGTTTACTCATCTTTTCCCTGACCAGGTGCAATCATACCTCAGGGACAGGGCAAGGGGACAGGCCACTCCTGACCCTAATCAGCAAAGCACTCTGAGGTTTGGTGCCCAAGCAGAAATGAAAAGTTTCAAGAGGGTAGATTTTGGGAGCTATCTGGGAACAAGAGACTGTGCAAACTTGCCGTACCCTCACCAGGAATTTTCACTCTACCGGTGAGTTTAAATAGCTCCCAACAAGAGTCCCCAATTCAGTGGGACTGGGGTGGGGCCTGAGAATCTGCTTTTCTATCCAGCTCCCGGGCAATGCTCATGTTGCTGGTTCAGGGACAACACTTTGCAAATCATGGAATTAGATAAAAGAGATGATAGTCTGGAGGTGTCTGAGGGGCGACCGTGATGACTTTCCATGGGAGCCAGGCCCCTACTTCTATGGAGATGGCGCCCCCCGCCCCCAGAGCCTCACAGAGCATGGCGACCAGGTGAGGCGCTTCCTGGTCCCCTCTTCCTTTCCTTCCCCAGATGCTGAGCAAGGTTCCACTAGAAAATGCCTAAACACACCTCTCAAGAAACGTTTTTCTGTGAAGGAATGAGTGAGTTTAAAATAGGGCAGGGTTACTAATCCACACCTCATCTTTCTTCTTCCTTTCTTGCAGGGATCCCTCCAACATGGCCTCCTACCAGCGCAGCAACAGAGGAGAGCACGGAAGGCCCTTCTGGAACGGAAGTGCCCTCAGCCTCGGAGGAGCCGTCCCCCTCGGAGGAGCCCTTCCCCTCGGAGGAGCCCTTCCCCTCAGAGAAGCCCTTCCCCTGGGAGGAGCCATCCACATCTGCCCCCCCGGTGCCCGGGGGGACTGAGCTGCCAGGCTCTGGGGAGCCGTCCGGGGTACCCGAAGTCAGTGGTGACTTCACAGGCAGTGGAGAAGTTTCAGGACGTCTGGACTCCAGTGGACAGCCCTCAGGGGAACGTGCAAGTGGACTGCCCTCTGGAGATCTTGACTCCAGTGGTCTCACCTCTGCTGTGGGCTCAGGCCTGCCTGTGGAAGGTGGACTGGCCTCAGGCGATGAAGAGAGAATTACATGGTCCAGCATTCCTGAAGTTGGAGGTGAGGGCTTGGAGACCTCTGCCTCTGGAGTAGAGGTCCTCAGTGGGCTACCTTCTGGAGAAGGTCCAGAAGTCTCCACCTCTGGAGTAGAGGACGTCAGTGGGCTACCTTCTGGAGAAGGCCCAGAAGTCTCTGCCTCTGGAGTAGAGGACATCAGTGGGCTACCTTCTGGAGAAGGTCCAGAAGTCTCTGCCTCTGGAGTAGGAGTCCTCAGTGGGCTACCTTCTGGAGAAGGTCCAGAAGTCTCTGCCTCTGGAGTAGAGGACATCAGTGGGCTACCTTCTGGAGAAGGTCCAGAAGTCTCTGCCTCTGGAGTAGAGGACATCAGTGGGCTACCTTCTGGAGAAGGTCCAGAAGTCTCTGCCTCTGGAGTAGGAGTCCTCAGTGGGCTACCTTCTGGAGAAGGTCCAGAAGTCTCTGCCTCTGGAGTAGAGGACATCAGTGGGCTACCTTCTGGAGTAGGTCC